>JAKSZT010013817.1:183315-222948 GCA_026826555.1 Tolypeutes matacus | reverse complement strand
ACGAGCCACCCTAGAGTTAGGGTTGGTTAGGGTTAGCGGCACCTGCTGCACTCAGGGTGATCCTGCAGGGCAGCTGACGGAGCACCTCGAAAGCTGGAGTCTGTAAACCCCATCACCGCTTCCTTCCTCTGCCTCCCTCCGTTCTCAAGGGCGTAACAGTGGACTCAGTGTGCTTGAGCCATCGTTTTTGGTAGTTAAAGCTGTGATAGGATGTATGAGAAATGTGTGCTGTTTAATTGGGTTTTTCCATAATTGGAAAAACAAACTGTTTTCACAAGATACTTGCATGAAATCCTGTTTCAGGAGTAGATCCGTCCCTGCAAGCAGAGAGCAGAACCCTCGGGCCGCCCCAGCCGGCCGCTGCTGCGCCCAGACCGCCAGAGCCAGGCCCCACTGAGCCGAGGGATGAGCGCTTCCGGTCAGGTAGGCTCAGGCCAGGGGTGCGGGCCTTGCAGAGCTCACCACCCAGCTGTTCTTTCCTCTTTGCCGAGACTCTGCTAAAGAAATCGTTTTCATTTGAACGACACTTTACCACATAGCCGTGTGTCCGGGAAGAAACTTGACAGTCTGCTTTGATGTAAGCCGTGGCTTCAGTGCTTTTTTCCTAGGGATGCTTACAAAAATCTCTGGAATAATCTTCCCACACTTATTAGAACAATTTCTTTAAACATTTTTCTCCATTTTTCCACCTAGAGCTTTGGGCTTGGTATTAGTCATTTTTGTGCATTATGGTCTGGTTTTACTGCTAGTTATAGGTGTCTTGGTATTTTTTCCCTTTTTCTGTTTTTTTTCTGATTTTCCTTCTAGATTTCAGCTGCTCTATTCAAAGTGCTTTTGTGACTAAAGTTTGTCTCTGATATTTTACTTGAATTATCAGAATTCCAGCTAGAAGAACGTATATTTCAGTTATAGGTTATATCTCGATAACTTTTGAGCATTCCACTTTACCTGTTTAACAGTGTTTCACCATTGTGTAATTGTCTATTTCCTTTAATATTTAAGCTCCTTTGAAAAAGCCTTTTTCATAAAGAAAAACTTTCAACAGGAATAAAGAAATGGCCATTTCACTTTAAGAATATATAAAAAGACTATTTTTCCTGTTTATCACTGTATGAGCCACTTCACTGTAGGGTTTTTAAATGTTTAAAAAATATTTTGTTGGAGAAAAATTTAAACATCGGCAAGAGTAGATAAAATGGTACATAATAATAACTGTGCTGGACCACCGCCGCAGCCTTCACCCTACCCACCTCCCTTCCCGTAAGGTTTTACGCACCTCTCAAATACCAGGTTTTTTCATATAGATGCCACAGTATTCTTGATCTGTGTGCATCTCTAAAAGACACGGTAACGCCTTAATATCAGCTACCCAGCCAGTGTTCACGTGGCTTTTAAAAAGCAGTTTATTTGGACCCAGGATCCAAACCAGGGCTGCGGCATGGCTGGTAGGTCCTCTTGGCCTTTCTCCATGTCCTTCCCCCTCCTCCGCCGTCTCCCCTCCCTCCTCCCGTCCCACCTCCCCTTTCCCTTGCAGTGTTGGCAGCTGACCAAGTCCTAGACCTCTTACTTCATTGGGGTTGCAGAATGGTGAAGCTCTCATTCTCCCTTCGTTCAGAGGCTGGGAGACTTCTGTAAAGCAGAACTTGTCCTCGTTTACTATTTGGTTCAGAAAAGCCAGAATTGCTTATTAATACTCATTCTTTCCATTTATTTACTACTTTTTCAAAATACTGGTGTTGGGTTACTAGCATCCTCCAATGACAACCAATTACCTTTGTTTCTTCTTTCCCTTTCCTTCTCCTCCTCAGTACCGTATTTGGTATTTCAGTCCATCGTAGCATTTGTCCTTACTGATAGTCACATTGCCCCATCCTCAGCCTGGCCCACGAGTCGTTTCCTCGTGGATAGCCACGACAAGGCGCCCTGGGCCTCCCGGGCCTCCGGCCGCAGCCCTGGACCAGCCGCTTCTCTGTCGCCCGGAGGAGGACTGGGCGTTAGGCCGAGGCTGCGGGCAGAGGTAGGACAAGCTTCTTAAAGGCAAAACGCCTCGTGCGCCCGCGTTTTGGAGTCAAGCCTGCGGGGTTTGCCTCGCCTTCTCATCTGCCTTGGACCTCCCCGTCCCAGGCCGGTAGAACCATGCCGCTGCCTGCCGCTGCACGCCACACGGCTGCCGCCTCGCAGCGAGGTTGCAGGAGAGGGCTTACACTTTTTTATGCAGCTCTTCTGCCCTGTGTATCTCTAGAAAAGCACTGTGTGCAGCTGGCAGTTGAGCTGCACTGGTTCAGTCAGCTGGAGTCATTTTTGCCACCAACTGGGTACGCATTTAGGTTCATTTTGTTTTCAATTTTGGGGGCTTCTTTTTATTTAGTTTTACAAGTGTGAAAATATTTACCTGCTTACAAATCCAGTCCTACAAAGAGAGAAAGGGAGAAGGGGAGAGGGGGAGGGGGAGGAAGGAGGGAGGGAGGGAGGGAGGGAGATTCAAAGAAACCTAGCTTCTCCCCTGTCACTCCAGCCTGTCCCCTCAGTCCTTTTATAAGTAACCACAGTTTTTCTGTAAATATCCACCCCTTTCTCCGAGAAATGCAAGCAGACTGCAGACACTTCTCTACCTCGCTGAGGCCACTTGGTGTGGCGTGGAGACGCCACAGGCATCGCTTGTTTGTGTCCCAGTGCTGTCCAGAGCCTTTCACTGCATTGCTGGGTTTATTCTCTTTGTGAAGCATGTTTTTGGTATTTGGGATGTTGGTTCTTATTCTAAGGGTTACTTCTGTTTACTGCCCTTTGCTTGCTCTTGGGAGGTGGCTGTGTCCTGTGTTTTCTGTCACGAGCATCTTGGTCACCTCTGCCTTCTCCGCAGCATCTTCTACTTTTCATGTATGTTCCCGTTCTCCCTCTTTTTGATAGATTTTCTGTGTCTGCCTTTTCAGAAAGATCATGTCCTGTACCGTTTTCTTTTAACATCATTTAGTCTCGGTTCTGTAAGTAGATATGTGTCTTAACTTTCATCTGTACTGTTTTCTTTTATTTATTTATTTTTAAGATTTATTTTATTTATTTATCTCTCCCCACTCCCTTATGGTTTGCACTTGCTGTGTCTGTTTGTCTGCCTTGTTTCTTTAGGAGGCACCGGGAACCGAACCCCCAAGACCTCTGATGTGGGAGGGAGGCACCTAATCGCTTGAGCCACCTCTGTTCCCTGCTTTGTTGTATCTCTCATATTTTTTCTTTTCTTGTGTCTCTTGTTGCTTCATCTTGCTGCGTCAGCTTGCCATGCCTGCCTGTTGCTCAAGCATGCTGTCTTCTTTAGGTAGGCGGGAGCCACATCCACTTCCCCTGTTTTTTTTAATTTTTATTTGTTATTTATTTATTTATTGCTGTTTTCTTTAACATCATTTAGTCTCTGTTCTGTAAGTAGATATGTGTCTTAATTCTCATTTGATCCTTTTGGCCTCCTTGGTTTTCAGCAGACAAGCTTTTAAAGACAAGGTCCTTATGCATTTACAGTGATATTTTCAGTTGAGACTCGTTTGAGAGAGTGCTCCATAGTGCTTGTGCAAATAATATTCTCTGAATTACTGAGTAGTGATAACAGTTTGTGATTTTTATACCTTTAGAGTCAGTTTAGCTGTGTATCTTTGGTTCATGTTTCTTTCTCCATTTACTTCTGGCCTAACATACTGCTGTTGAAAAGTCTCTTGAAAATCTGATTTTTCTCCTCCTTGTAAGTGACTTGGTCATTTTGGTTAGATTGCCAAAAGGTTATTTTTTTTTTCCCTTTAAAGTCTGTAATTTTATTAGAATATGTGTCAGTGTTCATTGTTTTTTGTCGATTTTACCAGAAATGAGGTGTGCCTTGAAATATATAGTTTCATATTTTCAATTTTTCCTTCAGTTTCTTTTTTTAAAAAAAATTTTTTTCAAATCAATTTTTTTAAAGATATTGTTTTCAGTGCGTATTCTCTTCCATTGTTTTGGTTTCCTCCTCAGGAACTCATCTTTTTTATGTGGTAGTTCTTTTTTGCCTATTGTCTATATATTTCACTTTCTTTTAAATTCCCTCTATATTTTTAATTTTATTTTGATTCCTAAAATTCCTTCCTGTTTTTTTGTTTCTCTTAAGGCATTATCTGTTATGCTTATTTACTTTTGTTCCCTTTAGTTTAGTATACTTATTTCTGAAATTTTTTGGTATTTTACTTCTAATGTCTCACAGTTATATTTCCTTTATGAGTTTTTCTAAATACTTATGTTCCTTTGTATCTTTCATCATTTGCTTAATTTCTTTGGGCATATTTTGAAATAGTGTTGTTTTAATCTGTTCACAGCACGTCCCTAGTGTGATTTCATTGTGCTGCAGTGCTTTTCTGACTCTCATTGCCTTAACCAAGTGGCATGAGATGTAACCACGGCCCTTTCCTCCTCACTTCCCTGCACTTTGGGACAGAGGGTTGGTCCAGGAGAGCTTGTCTAGCTCTCAGGACTGCAGGGCTCTCTCTGTTGTCTCCACGAAGTGGAAAGTCTGAAGTTGTGCTTCCTGAGAGCTCCCTGCCCCTCCCCCGTACTCTCCCACCTTCTCTCTCTCTTCTGTGGCCCATGTCCTGTGCAGCTTGCATGCCACCTGCTGCTCTCCCGTCCGCCTCCGCCTGTCCCCCCAGGGGCCACTGAGGGGGTCCCCAGGCTGTGCCAAGCTCACGGGGCACCTCTGGACTCTCCTCCCACTCCAGGCTGGCGGTGTGAGGAGTTTGTCGGTCCATGTTTCCTTGTGCTTCTGTGGTTTTTCTGGGGCTAATGGATGGGAGAGAGAGCAGATGCTGCAAGGAAGCCTGGTCATTTTTTTATGGGAAGATTCTTAGCTATAGCTTCAATTTCTTTAAGCTTGTGAGGCTACTAAAGTGTATCAATTTCATCTTGAATCATTTCTTGGTGTGTTCTATTTTTCATGAAATTTGTCAGTTTTATAACTCATTTATGGTAGAATCTTTGTCTTTTAAAACTTCCTACACTCTAGTTATGTCTCCTTTTTTAGACTAAACGCTGTTTATTTGTGCCTTGTCTGTCTTGTTGATTTTGCCAGTTTATCAATTTTCATTTCAGGGAACCAACTTGTCTCTTAATCAATCCTCTATGGTAACTTTACTTTCTAGCTCATCAGTTCCTGCTCTTTTCCATACTATTCTTTCCTTCTAGTTTCTCTGGGTTTATCCTATTGTCCTTTCCTAACTTTGTAAGTTGAATCCTTAGTTGAACAATTTTTCACCTTTCTGATTTCCCCTCTGTTTGCCCCTGGCAGCATCTCAGTAGTTTTGATATGTACTGTTTTTGTTACTGTTTATTCCTAAGTATTTTATAATTCCCTTTTTCTCCTTTAATACTTTAGAAGTATGTTTTTATTTTCAAAGGCGTGCTCATTATTTTTAGGATGTCTGTTTTGGTCCTAACAATAATGATTGGACAACATGGCCTCTCTCGCACCATGACTGTAGAATTTGTTGTGCTTTGCTCCATAGTGCATGGAAGTAAGGTGCATTCCCCATCAGGTGTCAGGCCCTATTGATCATCAGAGGAACTGTCCTCACTTCCAGTTATTGACTGTGTTTTTGTCTACTTAATCTGTTACTTTCTTAGACAAATGTCTTTAAAATCTCTCAGTATGTTTGTAGCTTTGTTGGATTCTCCCTGAGTTCCTTCTGTATTTTCAAGCCATGCTGATGGGCACTTACAGACTCGTCGTCAGATGCCTCTGTTGGCTCTTCCTCCGCAGTCAGCAGTGGTGTCCTCCAAGGCTCTTTTATCTGAGGTGCAGAGCTGCTCAGCTGGAGTACATTTTCCATCCTTTTTTAAACATTTCTGCATATTTACCTTCAGGTTTCTGTTCTAAACTGTACGAAGCTAGATTTTTTAAGCTGTGCTGAAGTCTCCTGTGGGCAGTGCCAGCCCGTCCACATCCTCCTCTGCCCTTTTGTGTGCTCTCGACGGAGCTCTCGCTCGTCTGTGTTGCTCTTGTCTTGCTGTCTGACTGGCTGAGGTTTTCAGGCCCCGCGTGATTCTTCATGCCATTTTCTCTCCTTTTACTGGTCTGGAGGTGCTCTCCATTCTTGTGTTTATTTTAACAACTTTCACATGCATGTGCACCTTAAAAAAAGCCTGAGGTTACCCAGGTTTTTCCATCCCATGGAACTTTTCAGAGACTTTTTAAACATTTTAACCCCCTGACTGATGAGCTCTTACGTGTCACTGTATTTTGTCTTTTTTTTTTTAACCCTCACAAATTAGATACTGTGTGTGTGTGTAGTTTGCCTGTGCACTTCACCTCTGCCCCACCGTGCCTTCTCCCACCACAGGCTTTCCATCAGACTCCTCCTCCTTCTTGAGCTAGGTCCTTTGAAAATTCCTTCTGTCTGTCGGTGGTAAGTTTTCTCAGCTATTTGTCTTCAAATGCTTTTATTTCTTCCTCATTTTGTAAAGACTTTCTAATTATTTCACTTTAGGTTAGGAGTTATTTTCTCATGGCATTTTAAATGAATTATTCACCCCTATTTAGTTTCCACTGAAATATTGGGAAGCCAGCTGTTGATCTAATTGCCAAAGATGTCTGCCTTTTTTTGTTTGCTTTTGTGATCTTCTCTTTGTGTTAATCTGTAGCTCTACAAGATATGTGGGTGTTGATCTCTCTTATTTATCTGCTCAGGATTTCTTCTGTCTCCTGAGTCTGAGGACTGGTGGCTCCCATCAGTTATGGGGTTTTCTGAGCTCGCCTAATTTTGGCTATTGCCTCTCTCAGACTGTTGTTTTTGTCTCCTGCACTCAGAGGTATGTTCAGCCCTGTCAGCGTCTTCCAGACCTTTACCCACTCGTGTTGTCTTTACGTTGTTGTCTGCATCCTGGAGACTCTCCCTGGATACCCTTCCCATCCTGTACCACCTGAGGATTCTTCCATGTAGTTTCTGATTTCAAATATCATATCTTATTTGCTCTTTCTCCCCTGAAATTTTCTCGCCCCACCTGTTTAGTTTTCCTTCTGTTATACTTACTTCTTAAATTTACTCTTTCATTAACATTTTAAACTTATTTATTTCATATACTGTGTTCAAAAATTCCAATACTGTTATTTTTAAGTCTGCATCTCTTAAAAATGTGGTTCTTGCTTGTGGTACTTTTTGTGTGTGTGTTTTGTTTTACTTTGCTTTGTCTTTTCCTCCTCTGTGAGCTCCTATATATAGGAACGTGAGGCCCTGTATTTAAGCTGTTGTCATTAAGAAAGGGTTTGCATTTGATCTTCCAGGAGCCTGGGGCTGTCACCAACCCTGGGCCACCTAGAATAGAGGAATTCAGCTCCTTCGTGCTTAATGCAACAACTGGTATCTATTTTTTTAGTCCACCTAAAATTTTCTTTGTTGTTTACTCATAATTCTTTTCCTGGTGTGATTTTTTTTGCCCTTGTTAACTTGGAAGTTTTGTATATATTTTCATTCTACTCACAAGCACCTTTCTTTTCCCATGACTCATAATAAAACACATAGAACTCTTCTCTTAGGTGAAAGTAAGGTCCCTGAGTGTTCCAAGCCACCCCTGCTCCCCAACCCCAGCCTGATGGGGCTTCCATCATCTTGGGATAACTGTGCTTACCTTGTTTCATCTTGACAGATGAATGGTGTCTTCTGTGGGTTCAGGATTTCCTTTTCTCACTTGTTTGTAGATATTGTACCATCTTTGTTTCAGCATATATTGAAAAGGACCTCTTGGTTTTCATGGGGACAGGAGGGGGATGGGCACGTAACTCCTCACTGTGCCTTCTTCTGTTCAGGGTGGGCCCCCCAGGTCTGCAGTTGGTATAGAGGGGGCCGTGGGTGATGCCCTGGGAGGAGCCTCAGCCTGAGCTTGTATTCCTTGTACACTAAAGATGAAAACTGGCAAACATATGGAGCTCGAGTTGGTTACTTCATAATCAGTCTTTTAAAAGTATTTTTACTGCTATTATTTCTATGTAGATGTCCACACGGAAGCCGTGCAAGCTGCTTTGGCCAAATACAAAGAGAGGAAAATGCCCATGCCTTCAAAAAGACGCTCTGTTCTCGTGCACTCATCTGTGGAGACATACACGCCTCCAGGTACTGAGTAAACTGCACAGGGGATGGCTCCCCCACTTGCCGCACGTGCCTGAAGGCAGTGACCTTGGTTTCCCCTTGAGCTGGAGTTGCCTTCTGACCTGGTGTGCAGATTTAGAAAAATTGGAGATAAAAATTGTTTGTATATGTACATAGTCTTTTCCTTGAAAACTCTATAAAAACACGGTATGGCTCTTATCCAAATGGATACTTGCTTCCTACTAGATTTTTGGGGTAGATTTTAATTCCTTGACTAATATGTTATTTATGTATTTTAGTAAAGAGAAGAACTTAAAATAAGCATACTGTAGATTGCTAAAGTTTCCTGAATTAAGGACTTTAAAATTCTTGCCTGATTAACTATCATTTAATAGGTTTTTACCCAGAGATAGATGGGAGACCATTCGAGTATTTGGAGGGCTTTCTGGTTTATTTTCCTGTTCCTATTAAATTCCACCAAGGTGCTGGTTGTCTGGTGGCTCTGTGTCCGTGCTCTGCCGTTGCTGGCCATCGTGTTGTTAAGGTAGCATACCTGAACGTGTACACACACATTTTGGTTTGATGTATTTGGAATTATTAAACAATAAAAACCAAATGCACCTGATTCACAAGATGCACTACCTTGATTAAAAATTGTAGGTAAAAAAATCTTAGAAGTGGCTGTCAAATTATCATTTCTATTAAATAAAGCTATAGATGCTATCTAGTCAAATATTCTTAAAAAAGGCAATAAAACGCAAATCTAGTTAATTTTATTGACTGAAACAGTTGTCACGTGGAAGGAAGTCTCTCGTAAAACTAATCGGCGTGCTTTCCCTTAAAGTGATGCGTGCAGGCCAGCGGCAGCTGGGAACAGGTCTGGGCTGCAGCCCCCGCAGCCCCTGCGGCACGGAGCAGGGGAGGGCGTGGGACCCTGGGCCCTGTGCTGGGTGGTGGCGGCTGCCCTGCGGGGGCGCTGACCCGCCCCGACGGGGGGTGGCATGAACTGGCTTCCCCAGAGCAGAGTTCTTTGAGCCGTACAGTCAGTGAAACGCAGGTGCCCCTCCTAAGCGGCGGCGCCCTGGCCTGGCTGCGCAGCCCCGCGCAGGCGCCCGGTGTGCAGAGTGCGCTGAGGGCAGCGCAGGGAGGCACTGGCGCAAGTGCGGGCCCGTGCCCGCATCACATGCCTGTCATCGTTATTTTAACCGCAGACACATCGTCCGCCTCAGAAGATGAGGGCTCTTTGCGGCGACCGGGGCAGCTCGCCTCCGCTCCGCTCCAGAGCTGTCCCAGCGTCGAGCCCTGGCCCGGCCGGGCCTTTCAGGGCTCGTCCACTTCATCCTCCGCATCCTCCACCTCATCCCACCCTGGAGGGAGACCCGCCGTGCCCAGCACCACCGCCGCGCCTGCCGCCGCACCCCCAGGCCTCGCAGCCCACGCCCACGTAGGTCAGTAAGAGCGGGAGCGCACACCTGTATGCCTGTGCACCTGTGCAGGGGCGCCTCAGCGGACGCACACCTGGGCTGTGTCCACCGTTCCGGCCTGGTGACCACGGGCACTGCGCGCAGAGAACACAGTGGCCCGAAGTGTTCTCAGTGAAGTGTCTAATAATCACGTTAGAGAGAAAGGGCGGAAATGCTCAGCTCACCGTTGGGATCAAGTCTCTAGTAAACTTCTTTAAAATAGGTTTTATTTTTTAGGGCAGTTTTAGGTTTATAGAAAATTTAAGCAGAAAGCACAGAGTTCCCGCACCCGCTGTCCTCCCTGGTTTCCGGCATTCCTGACATCTTGCATTAATGGGGTACATTTGTTACAATTGGTGAACCGTAATTGGCACATGAGATTGACTTAAGTCCGGAGCTTGCACTGGGGCTCGCCCTTTGTGTTGTGGAGTCTGTGGCTTTTGACAAGTGCACCGTGTCACACACTCACCATCACAGCGCCACACGGAATAGCTCCACTGCCCTGAAAATGCCCCGAGCCCCGGCCGTTCACCCCCCTCTTCCTCACTGCTGGCAACCACTCGCCGCTTTACTCAATCTATAAATACCTTGTCTTTTCCAGAATGTCTTAGAGTTGGAGTCATAGCATGTAGCATTTTCAGACTGGATTCTTTCACTTCACAATATGTATTTGTTTCCTTCATGTCTTTTCCCAGCTGGATAACTCATTTCTTTATATGACAGTTTGTTTTTCCATTCACCTGTTAATGGACATCTTGGTCGCTTCCAATTTTTGGCAATTATGAACAAAGCTGCTATAAACATCTGTGAGCAGTTTTTTGTGTGTTCGTGAGTTTTCGGCCCATTTGAGTAAACTCCCAGGAGAGTGTTTTCGGGGTTGTATGGTAAGCCTGTGTTTAGCTTGGTGAGAAACTCCAGCCTGTCTTCCAAGTGCCGGCACGTTGTCGGTGTTTTGGATTTCAGCTGTCAGTGAGTGGTGGTTCCTCGTGGTTTTTTTGTTTTGTTTTGTTTTTTAATTTGTGTTAAAATATACATAACATAGAAATCATTTTAACCATTTTTAAGTGGACATTTCTGTGATATTAAGTGCATTGACTGTACTGTATAACTTTCGATATTCCATCATCACAAATCAAGACTCATACTCATTTATCAGTAACTCCTCATTCCCTCCTTTTTGCACCCCCAGTAGCCACTGTTCTGCTTTCTGTCTCTAAGTATTTCATATAACAGAAATCATACAATATTTGTCCTTTTGTGTATGGCTTATTTCACTCAACATAATGCCTTCAGGGTTCATCCATGTGGTAGCGTATACCAGCATTTCACTTCTTTTTACAGCTGAAAAATATTCCATTGTATGGATAGACCACATTTTGATTATTCATTCTTTTTTTTTTAAAGATTTTATTTATTTATTCATTTATCCCCCCCTTGCTGCTTGTGCTTGCTGGGTCAGCTAACCACGCCGTGCGGGCGGGCTTGCCTTCACCAGGAGGCCCCGGGGACCGAACCCGGGGCCCCCCATATGGCAAACGGGAGCCCTACTGATTGAGCCACAGCCGCTTCCCTCATTCTTTTTTTGATGCACGCTTAAGTTGCTTCTACCTTTCGCTAAAACCCAGAAATTTCATTCCTAGGTATTTACTTAAATGGGCTAAAAACTCATTATTGTGAATAATGTGGTGATGAACATTGGTGTACAGATGTCTGAGTCCCTGATTTCGCTTCTTTTGGGTACATACCTAGGAATGGAATTGCCAGGTCATATGGCAATTCTATATGTAACTTTCTGAGAAAGCACCAAACTGTTTTCCACAGTGGCTGCACCATTTTACATTTCCACCAACAGTGTACGAGGATTCCTGTTTCCTCACCAACACTTGTTACTTTTTTACAATACTATATAATAATAGTTATTATAGTAATAGCCATCCTAGTGGGTATGAGATGGCATCTCATTGAACTTTTAATTTGAATTTCTTTAATGGCTAATGATGTTGAGTATCTTTTCATTTGCTTACTGTCCATTTAAATGTGTTTGGAGAAATGTCTATTCCAATCCTTGCCTCATTTCTTAATTGGATTGTTTGTCTTTTTGTTTTGAGTTGTAGGAGTTGTTTAGTTATTCTGGGTATTTAACTCTTATCAGATATGTGGTTTCCAAATATTTTCTCCCATTCTCTAGGTTGTCTTTTCACTTTCTTGATCATGTCCTTTGATGCACAAAAGTTTTAAAAATTTTGTTGACATCCATTTTATCAATTTTTTTCTTTTGTTTGCTTGAGCTTTTGATGTAAAATCCAAACATCCATTGTCTAATCCATGGTCCTAAAGATATTCCCATATGTTTTCTTCTTAGAGTTTTATAGTATTAGTTCTTATGTTTAGATCATTGAACCATTTTGAATAAATTTTTCTATGTGGTGAGAGGTAGGGTTCCACATTCATATTTTCATATGTGGATTTTCAGATGTCCAACACCTCTTTTTTTTTTTTTTTTTCAGTTAGGCCAGTAGTTTATTAAGAAAATGAGAGATGAGAAATGGGAGAAAATAAGAGAACAGGGTAAGAACAGGGCTAGAACAGGGGGGAGGAAAAAGGGGAAAGGGCCAATTTAGCTTCCATGCCGTTTTTTTTTTTTTTTTTTTAAGATTTTAAAAAATTTATTTATTCATTCATTTATCCCCCCCCTTGCTGCTTGTGCTCGCTGTGTCCATTTGCTGTGCGTTTTCTGTGTCTGCTTGTCTCCCCTTGCTGGGTTGTCCTGGTGCGTCAGCTCACCGCACCGTGCGGGCTGGCCTGCCTTCACCAGGAGGCCCCAGGACCCGAACCCAGGGCCTCCCATATGATAAACGGGAGCCCCACTGATTGAGCCACAGCCGCATCCCCCATGCTGCTTTTTGAACCATTAATTATTCCACCCTTTTGCTAATGACAGGGGAGGAGCCCCAGCTGTTTGCTGTTTTGATTGGTTACTCTACCCATCATTTCCCCAGGAGGACCCAATGACAAGGCCACATGAGACCATCCGGGGCTTTTCCTTGATTCCGGAGGAAGTCCCATTCCGAATGGGGAATCCTCGTGAGGTCTTTCCTGCAGGGGGCGGTTCCTGTGGCCACATGTTTAATGGCAGTGGTTTTCTGCCAGATCGCGTCCATCTCTCATTCCCCAACTCCCCCCGCAGAGAGTTTCCGCCTTTTTTCTTAAAGGGGTGCTGAAGGACAGTGATCATTCTTCTGTAATTACATCCTGCTGTTTGGGGGCAGTAGGCCCTACCTGACAAGGTGTAAAACCCTCTTGCTTTTTTATTGCAGTTGAGGGAAGATAAATCTGGTGAAGCTGGATGAAATCCCTGTATGGTTAGAAAGGCATTGATTACTACTTAGCTTTGTTCCTTGAAGAAGTATCTCAGGCCGTCCAGTGACTGGCACTCATACATCCCAACAGGTGTTTCTGGTGAGCTGGCACTTCCTTGGGCAGCTGACTTCACTCGGGATAAGTGCACCCAGCTGGCAATCCATTTAACAGCTTTCACCGTTAACCCAGTTTGTAACAGGTGAACCCCGAATCTGATTTCCAATACCTCATGAATGGCACACATCAAAATATGTTGCTGGATTTTTCTCTAGGTTCTTTGCTAAGATACAAAAAATGAATTTTTTTGGCCAGTTCAGTTAGGCCAGTAGTTTATTAAGAAAATGAGGGAAAAGAGAAATGGGAGAAAATAAGAGAACAGGGCAAGAAGAGGGCTAGAACAGGGAAAAGGAAAAAGGGGAAAGGGGCAACACCATTTGTTGAAGAGACTGTTATTTCCCAATTGAATGGACTTGGACCCTTGTCAAAAATCAGCTGGCCATAGATGTGTGGATTTAGTTCAGGCTTTCATCTCTAGTCCACTGGTCTATATATCTGTCCTTTAATTACTGTCACTTCGTAGTAAGTTTTGAAATCAGGAAGTATGAGTCCTCCAACTATGTTCTTTTTAAAGAGGTTTTTGGCTGTTTGGGGCCCCTTGCAATTCCATATGGTTTTGAGCGTCATCTTTTCCAATTCTGCAGAAAAGGCTTCTGGGATTTTGATAGGGATTACACTGAATTTGTAGATCACTTTAGGCAGTATTGGCACCTTAACAATGTTGTCTTCCAATCCATGAACTCGGTATGTCTTCCCATGTATTTAGGCTTTCTTTAATTATTTTCAGAAGTGTTTTGTATTTTTTAGTGTACAAGTCTTTCACCTCCTTGATTAAATTTATTTCTATGTATTTTATTCTTTTAGATGCTACTGTGAATGGATTGTTTTCTTGATCTCCTTTCAGATTGTTCCAGTTGAGTATATAGAAATGCAACTGACTTCAGCATGTTTATCCTTTATCTTACAACTCTACTGAATTCATTTATTAGTTCTAGTAGCTTTCTTGTGGGTTCTTTGGGATTTTCTATATATGGGACCATGTCATCTGCAAATAGGGATAATGTGATTTCTTTCTTTCCAGTTTGGATGCCTTTATTTCTTTTTCTTGCCTGATTTCTCTAGCTAGAACATTCAGTACAGTGTTGAATAAACGTGATGACAGCAGGCATCCTTGTTTTGTTCCTATTGTTAGGGGGAAAGCTTTCAGTTTTTCACCATTGAGTATGATGTTTGCTTTGCGTTTTTTCATAAATGGCCCATTATGTTGAAAAAGTTGCCTTTTATCCCTAGTTTTCTGCATGTTTTTATCATGAAAGAATGTTGAATTTTGTCATATGCTTTTGTCATATGTATCAATTGAGATGATCATGTGGGTTTTTTTTCCTTCATTCTATTACTGTGATGTGTACTAGAATGATTGATTTTCTTATGTTGAACCATCCTTGCATTCCTGGAATAAATTCCACTTGGTCATGGTGTATAATCCTTTTAATATTGTTATATTTGGTTTGCCAGTGTTTGAGGGTTTTTGCATTTATATTCTTAAGGGGTGTGGATCTGAAATTTTCCTTTCTTGCTATCCTTGGCTTTGGTATCAGGGAATGCTGGCCTCATAGAATGTGTTAGGAAGTGTTCCCTCCTTTTCTATTCTTTTGAAAGCGTTTGAGAAGGATTGGTGTAACATCTTGAAATGTTTGGTAGAATTCATCAGTGAAGCCATCCAGTCCTGGACTTTTCTTTCTTGGAAGGTTTAATTACTGATTCAGTTTCTTTAGTTGTTATAGATTTATTTAGATTTTCTATTTTTTCTTGCATCAGATTAGTTACTTGGTATGTTTCTAGGGTTTTATCCATTTTGTCTGATTTTTCTAACTTGTTGGCATATAACTGTTCATAATATCCTCTTATAATCCCTTTATTTCTGGGAGGTATTAGTAATGTTCCCACTTTCGTTCCTGATTTTAATTATTTGGTTCCTCCTCTGTTTTTCTTTCAGTCTAGCTTTAAGATTTGTCAATTTTATTCACGTTTTCAAAAAAGTTTTGGTTTTGTTGATTCTCTCTGTTATGTTTTCATTCTCTGTTGCATTTATCTCTGTCCTAATCTTTAATCTCTCCTTCCTTCTACTAATTCTTCTTTTACTTGTTTCTTTAGTTGTGAACTTAGGTTCTTGATTTGCAATCTTTCTGCTTTTTTAATATAGGCATTTACAAATATAAACTTCTATCTGAACACTGCTCTCAGCCCCTCCTATAAATTTTTCTATGTTGTGTTTTTGTTTTCATTTCTCTCTAAGTATTTTCCAGTTTCCCTTGTGGTTTCTTCTTTCACCCATTGGTTGTTCAATAGTGAGTTATGTAATTTCCACATACTTATAAATTGTCCTGTTCCTTCTGTTTTTAATTTCTAGCTTTATTCCTTTGTGGTTTGAAAAGAAAATTCTATGATATCATTATTTTTAAATTTATTAAAATTTGATTTGTGGCCTAGCATATGGTCTCTCCTAGAAAATATTCCATGTGCACTCGAGGAATGTGAATCTGTATTGTTGGATAGAGTGTTCTATATGTGCCCATTAGGTCTAAGGCAAGGGTTCTTAACCAGGGGTCCGTGAGCCTGAACTGAAATTCAAAAAAACACTATTCTTATGGGGCCGTGTTGGTGCAGGTGTGATGTATTTATTAAATAACACACAGTACAGTGTGGACTTAGTAAGGGGTACTTGGTTTTCACCTGACTGACAAAGGGGTCCGTGGAACAAAAAAGGTTAAGAGCCCCAGGTCTAATTGGTTAATAGTGTCATTGAAGTCCTCTTTGTCCTTATAGATCTTCTTTTTAGATGTTCCGTCATTATCAAAAGTACTGTATTGAAGTTTCCAACTATTATTGTAGAACCATCTATTTCTCCCTTCATCTATCAATTTTTGCTTCATATATTTTGGGACTCTGGGGGAAGATGCTTACATGTTTATAATTGTTATATCTTTTTGCTGGATTGAATCTTTTATCAACATATAATAACCTCGGGAGCACATGTAGCTCATTCATTAAGTGCCTGCTTCCCATGTACAAGGACCTGGTTCAATCCCCGGTACCTCCAAAAAATGTGTTTTTTTTTTAAATAAAATAAAAAATATATAAATGTAAAATAACCTTCTTTGTATTTTGTAATCTTTTTTCAACTCAAAATCTATTTTGTCTAACATTCTGGCATCACTCCAGCTCTCTTTTTTTTTAAAGATTTTATTTATTTATTCATTTATCCCCCCCTTGCTGCTTGTGCGCGCTGGGTCAGCTAACCACGCCGTGTGGGCGGGCTTGCCTTCACCAGGAGGCCCCGGGAACCGAACCCGGGGCCTCCCATATGGTAAATGGGAGCCCTACTGATTGAGCCACAGCCGCTTCCCTCCAGCTCTCTTTTGATTACTATTTGCATGGAATATTTTTTTTCTACCCTCTTACTTTCAATCTTTGTGTCTTTGTACTGAAAGTGAATCTCTTATAGACATCATATAATGGGTCATCCTTTTTCATCCATTCTGCCAGTCTCTTCCTTTTAATAAGGGTGTTTATTGATATTTTAGGTAATAAATGAGAAGGGAGGGTTTACTTCTTCCATCTAGTTACTTGTTTTCTCTGTGTTTTTGTATGCTTTTTGTTCCTGAATTAATCCATACTGTCTTTTTTTTTTTTGTATTTAGTTGCCTTTTTATAGTGCCCCATTTTGATATCCTTCTTTCTTTTTGTCTGTATTTTTTAGTTGTTTTCTTAGTGGTCACCCTTGTAATTACCATTAACACCTTAAACTAATAACAACCTTGTTCACCTAAAGCCAGTCTAGTTTCAGTAGTATATAAGCTCTCACTCCTTCACACTGTTACTGTCTCAGACTACATCTTTATACACTCTGTGTCCATTAACACTGATTTCAATGATTGTTTTACCATTTTTCTGTTAAATCATATGGGGGGAGGAAGCAGTTACAAACCAAAATGCAGTAATAATACAGGGTTATATATTTACCTATGTATTTACCTTTACCAATATTCTTTATTTCTTCTTGTGGTTTCAAGTTACTGTCTGTTGTTCTTCTTTTTTCCCAGCCTGAAGGACTCTTTGTAACATTTCTGGTGGGGCAGATCTTCTGGTAATGGACTCTCTCAGCTTTTGTTTATTTTTAACTGTCTTAATTTCTCCATTTTTGAAGGGTAATTTTGCCAGATACGTAATTCTCAGTTGGCAGTTTTTTACTTTAAGGAATTTAAATGTGCCATCCCACTGTCTTCTGGCCTCCTGGTTTCTGGCGAGAAAGCTGCTGTTACTCTTGGGCGATCCCTTGTGTGTGACAAGTTGCTTCCCTCTTGCTTCTTGCGAAATCCTCCGTCTCATGGTTTTCACGGCTGGGCTACGGTGTGTCGTGCTGCAGATCTCATGCAGTCTCTCCTGCATCCTTCGTGTGTTCGTTCACGTCTTTCATCAGATCTGGGAAGTTTGGGCCATCATTTCTTCAGATGCTTTTCCTACATGCCTCTCTCTTTACCTGGGGCGTCCGTGGTTCTCACGGCGGTGTGCTGGTTGTCCCACAGGCCTCCCAGGCGTCCGTGCTCTTTCATTTTTATTTTCTTCTGCTCCTCACACAATAATTTCAGTTATCTTGTCTTTAAGTTCACTGATCCTTTCTTGTTCAAAATTGCTTTTGAATCTATTGAGTTTTTCTTTTCAATTACTGTATTTTATAGCTCGAATATTTGTTTGGTTCCTTTTCATAATTTCTATTTCTTTACTTTATTCATACAATGTTTTCCTAATTTCCTTTAATTCTTTGTTTATGGATTTCTTTAGCTCTATGAGAATATTTAAAACAGTTTATTTATACATTTGACTATCTTTTTCTAATAGTTCCAGTGTATGAGCTTCCTCAGGGAAAGCTTAAGATAAGTCCTTTTTTTTTGTTCCTGTAAATACTTTCTTTTTTTTTTTTTTTTTTTTAACGGGAGGTCCTGGGGATCGAACCCAGGTCTCTCCATATGGGAGACGGACACCCAACCATTTGAGCCACATCCGTCCCCCATGTAAATACTTTCTTGTTGCTTTATGAGTTTTGTAGTTTTTCTGTTGAGAACTGGACATTCTGAGTATTATGTTGCTTAACTCTGGAAATCTAATTATCCCACTCCTCTTGGATTGCTTGGGTTTTTTTTTTTTTACCTCGTTGTAGGCTGGAGCCTTCAAATTGTGACTTCAAAACTATTTTTCTCCCAAATGGAGAGAGTAAAAAGTTTTTGGAAAAAAAAAAAGGTGCTGCCTCTGGAAGACTCCTCTGCCGCTTCTGTCTGGATGGTTGGAACAATGGCTGAAGGATCTGAAGTACCTGATCTAGAGCAGTGATCAGCAGCCAGGCCACACCCCCGGACTTTGAGGACCAGGTCCTTCCAGCCCACCCTGACACCAGCAGGCTGCCCAGGAGCTAGGCTGCAGCCCCCACTGCTGCCTGCCGTGCATTTGGGGTTGGAGAATAGTAGCTGGTTTCCAGAGGGTGAAATTCACCCATGTTTACCACAGTCAGCAGCCTCTTCCTCCAGCTCTTCCCTGGCTGCGGGAAGTGTTCCTCTAGATGCCAGAGATCCAAAACAGTGGATTCAGGCAGTCCATGCCAGCTCAATAGCTGTTTTGGTGGAGAGACTGGTTCCTGGAGCTTCCTACTCTGCCGTCTTCCCACAGTCCTCTCCCTCAGTAATAACCTTTGAACAATATGGGTTAGTTGGCTAAATTTTTCCCCCATCAAGACCCACTCTTTCTTTTTCTTCTGGAAGATGTTACCTGATTTGGCAGTCGTGTGGGCCTGCCCTCTGTGGACCCCAGAACTGTGATATTTCCTGATATTTTGGTTGCTCCCACCTGCTCTCATGGGACCAGAAGATGCACAGGTGGCAGGTGCTCAGAGATGGCCAGGGGCTGCCTGGCTGCTGCTGCGAGCTCTCGCCTCCCTTCTTTGCCTTAGATACATGACATGGGCCTCAGTGTCCCTGTGCCCAGGCAGGGTCCTGAGTCAGGGGGCTGTGGCTGTGGCCGTCGCCTGACCCTCCACCTGAAAACAAGGATGAGGTGGGAATCTTAAGGAGAGCAGAAAGTGTCCAATTGTGTAAATCTCCCGCCCTCCCGTACTGTGTGAAGCAGATGCAAACAGCAGTGCTTCTGCATGTGCCTGGCTGAGCGGCTCTTTGCAGATGTGGGCAGTCCTGCACCAGCTGTGTGGTCAGTGTTCCTTAGCAGATACGACTGAGACCAGGCACCTGAGCCTTGGTCACTGCCCGTTCTTGCTTCCTCCTTTCCTACTCCTTCGTTGAAAGGTAGGTATTTGTTACAGAAATTGAGAATATGCTGAAAATTTAAATCCAACCAAAGGACTAGCCTCTTTTCCCAGTTGTCAATCAAAGCTGAATTATGTACAAATGAGTAGATCTTTTCCAAATCATCGGATCCTTTGAATTTCATTAATCCTAGAAAGAAAAATTTGCAGATATTCATCGTTTCACATCATATTTTAAAACAAAAGCAGCAGTGTAGTTAGCTTTATCTTGGCGATGTGTGAAGCCCACCTGCGCTCTTGGGCCGGGGCTCCCGGGCAGCTGAAGTCGAGGATGGCAACGTCGGGTTGCTGAGAGGACAAAAGGTGGCGTAACTGTCACCTGCCCGTGCTCACAGCTGGCTCTGCGAGGCCAGCCAGCGCCTCCGCGGGACGTGCGCCTGCGGCCGAGCTCTGTGTGCCCCGTTGGCCGGCGCCCTTGTGCGGCGAGGCGCCCGCGAAGCTGCCGCGCTTGGCTCTGCGCCCGGCTGGGGCTCCCGCGGGGCCGTCGGGGCTGAGCCTGGCAGCCCCTCCCACGGGAAGCCCGCCCATCTGGGTTCCCCACGTGCGGTGTGTGGCTGCTGCCCGCCTCCCTCAAAGACGCTGTAGTTTGAGAGCTTGAAAAACAACTTTTGCTCTGGCATTTTCTTTCTCTCTGTTTTGTTACAGTGCTTTAATTTTACGGAAAGCGGTGAATTTGCACGTGCTGCTGCCTTCTCTCTACTTCCGGAAGCCCTTTTCTGGGTGACAGCAGGGCAGAGCGTGTGTTATTTGGGTGTGCCGGCACGCTGCCTTCTGCCGAGGGGCTTCCCGGTGGGCTTTGGTTTGGAGAAGTAGCCGTGCTCGGTGCGTTTGGTTGGCCAGCCCTCCGCTCTCCGGCGACTGCAGGGCTCCCTTTCTCAGGCACTTGCCTCTGTGCGCTTGCTAGGTCTCTGGAAGGACTGGGCTGTGAAGGTGAATAATGCGGGCTTACTACGTGTGCACGGCCATTCCAGCTCCACAAATGTGACTGTGGTTGTCGCTTTTTCCATCTTGTTTCCTTGACCTGGTATTAGTTCTAATACATTTTTTGGAAATCTTAACTTGGGCTCTATTTTTTACCTTACTACTTACTGCCAGTTATGGTCTTTACATGCTAAATGTTTATTGATCATACTTGAATTAAATTTTTAGATCTCTAACTACTCAATTTCCTCCTCCTTATAACAGAAACATTCTTTTTTTTTTGAAAGATTTTATTTATTTATTCATTTATCCCCCCCTTGCTGCTTGTGCTCGCTGGGTCAGCTAACCACGCCGTGCGGGCGGGCCTGCCTTCACCAGGAGGCCCCGGGAACCGAACCCGGGGCCCCCCATATGGCAAACGGGAGCCCTACTGATTGAGCCACAGCCGCTTCCCCAGAAACATTCTTTGTTTTGATAACCTACCATTAGAGAATTCTTCAGTTTTGATCTAAGGAATGAAATAAAGACGACTGTATTAGGTTAAGAAATTTAGAGGTAGGGTGTATTAGGTAAAAGATAGTTTAAAAAATACTTTCAGTTTTTGATTTAAGAAAATGAAATTTATTAAACATTTTGACACATATAAATACCTGTATTTACAGCACTGCCGTTAATTATAGTAGTTAATTCATTTTTATTTTGAATATAGTTTACCTTTATATAGCTATTTTAAAAACAACTTTGTAATTTATAGATTACCACATGTACTCTTTTTTTCCATGTATACTTTTATTTTATTTTATTTATTTTATTTTTTTTAAGATTTTATTTATTTATTCATTTATCCCCCCCTTGCTGCTTGTGCTCGCTGGGTCAGCTAACCACGCCGTGCGGGCGGGCCTGCCCTCACCAGGAGGCCCCGGGAACCAAACCCGGGGCCTCCCATATGGTAAACGGGAGCCCTACTGATTGAGCCACAGCCGCTTCCCTCCATGTATACTTTTAAAATCAATTATTCTTATTGCAAGGTTTGGAAAGGTGGGGACATTTTTTTTTAACTGAAAGAATCTCCTGATAGATACACTTTAAAATGCTAATTTGGTAAACATCAGGTTTTTTCAAAGGTTATGAAAACTATGTCTTTAAAGCTTTAGGTTTTTCCAAAAAGTGTATTCTGCTTTTGTATAATTTTAGCTTTCTACACACCTAAAAAATCCTATGCCTAGGTTGATGATAGATGGATGATCAGAATTTTTTAAATTTTAAGTGTTAGAATGCTGTATGTGAGACTTATAGCAGATAAATTCCTTAAAAGATTTCACATATTACCTGATCATCACTCAACACAGGTTGATAGCAGTTTCTTATAAGTGGGCAAGCATCTGTGTAATTAGCGTCATGGTAAAATACAGCGTGCCTTTCTTAATGGGAGACCCAACTGTAATAATTCCTATAACAAATTTTTTTTTTTTTAAGATTTATTTACCCACCGCCCTCGTTGTTTTGCGCGCGCTGTCTGCTCTCTGTGTCCATTCGCTGTGTGTTCTCCTGTGTCTGCTTGTCTTCTCTTTAGGAGGCACTGGGAAATGATCCTGGGACCTTCTGGAGTGGAGAGAAGTGCTCAATCTCTTGTGCCACCTCAGCTCCCTGGTCTGCTGCGTCTCTTATTGTCTCTCCTCTGTGTTTCTTATTTGTTGTGTCATCTTGCTGCACCAGCTCTCCTGCGCGGGCCAGCACTCCTGCGCGGGCCAGCACTCCTGCGCGGGCTAGCTTGCCTTTCACCAGGAGGCCCCAGAAATCGAACCCTGTACCTCCTATATGGTAGACGGGAGCCCAATTGCTTGAGCCACATCTGTTTCCCTCCTATAGCAATTTATAGTCAGGCTGGCAATCAGAACTTATTAATGTTCCATACTCAGGAAAAGCAGATACAAAAATGAACTTTCAGAAAATGGAAGGAATGGCTTTTATGCTTTTTCTCGATCTAATTGTGGTCTGTGTTTGGATATGACATTAACATTCTGATTGTAGTCTCTTAGTATTACAAGTATTTTTAACGGGGAAGTGTGGGGCAGATTTTATTTTTGTACTTTTCTTCTTTGAGGCCTGCAAAGGTGGTATCTTCATGACATCCAACATACGTTTGGAAGCGGTAGTTTATAAAAGCCTGGCTGAGTTTTCATAACATAATGAAAAGTTGCGCATTAACAATTTATTTCATATTTGTTTCTGCTTCATTGAGGGAAAAAAATGTCTAAATAAAACGTCCTTAGGAGTTGCAGTGCCAGCAGATTCACCCTTTCTTTGCCTGTAGTCAGCGGTGCTGTGTCTAGCTCCCTTTGAGACTTGAACAGCCCCTTACAGGTGCCAGCACACCATGTCTGGAGCTCAGAGCCCCGGTGTGCCTGTGGTCAGCCAGAAAAGCAAGTTAATCAGTGCCACACTCCTCACCTAGAGTCCAGCTTAATACTCCTGTGAATTAACAGCCTCTTTTGTTTTTGTATGTATTTTTCAAAAACAGGTTTGCACTCGGCCCCTCCTGATGTCACCACAGGCCTCCTGGAGCGTCCGTTCTGTGAGCGTCCACAGGCGACTTCGGTGAGAGGTGCGCCTCGGGGGTCCAGAAGCAGCATCCTGGACACAGCAGATGGTGAGCATGCCTGCCTCTTCCTCCTCTTGAAACAGGACAGCTCAGGCTCTCCTCCGCTGTACTCGCTGACGCAGCTGAAAGCGGTGTGGGCAGCATGAAGAGAGTGCTGTTTCAGGGAAAAGACTCAGAACTGTCTTGGAATCGATTGAATGGGGGAAAAAAACTCCAAATTTAGACTGGATATAGAGCACCAACCTACAGTGTAGTAGAAAAAGGGAAGCCCTGGAAGTGTCCATATTTGGACTCAGCCTGACGGAACGGAGCAGGCCTGGCCCTCGCCTTCATCCTCTGCAGGCTCTGGGATCAGGGAAACAGCAACCATGGTTTCTCCTGAGCAGGCTCAGAAATCTCAGCATGGTTTTCATGCTGTCCTTGTTTATGCCGTTTTCTTGTAAAACAGTTTCAGTGTCTTTTATCAAAATCATGTGAAATTTTCTTTCTAATATGCTGGATTTAAATTACAGAAAAATGTGAAGGCTCTCAGATCTAAGACCTTGAAGTGTCTTTTGAAATTCTAAATAATGTGTCCAATTTTGTCAAAGTCTTTCAGTTCCTTGTCCAGAGACAAAAGAAAGATAACTGATTAGTCAACATGAATACAGATTACACATTGGTTAGATAGATTTTTTTATTTTTTTAAGGAGGTACTGGGTTTTGAACTCAGGACTTCGTATGTGGGAAACTGGCACTCAACCATTTGAGCTATACCTGCTCTCTAGATAGATTTTTTCTGTACCTGCTCTCACTCTTTATATTTTATTTATTTATTTCTTCAAACAAAAGGTCTCGCATATTTATTACTGAACCAACTTATTTATGCCAAAACATAAAAATAAAGAAAAAACCAGCATTTTCCTCCAGTAAAGTCAGTTCAGCTGTTCAGAAAGGGCGTCTTTTTCAACTTGATATGACGAGATGTAAGTGAACTTGATACAGCATAAACGTGAGTTATCACACGTGCATTTCCTTACAGACCCCGCTTGGTTCTTCTCCAATGTCTTCTCTTAGAGTTGTACCTGATTTTATTGCCAGTTTTCATTCAAATCCATTGAGGAATGGGGCGATTCTGTTTTTGTTTCTTGACCAGGAATTTCTTGATTCCAAAAGTCTTATGAGAAGACATGGCAAAACTGGAAGTCAAACACACACATGATGGCGGACGAAGAGAGAGAAAGAGCTCACTCTTTATATCTTAAACTTTTAAGAGCGTAATTGAGGTATAATCAGCTGCACATACGTAAAGTGTACAATTTTACTCAGTTTTAAGATGTGTATACAGCAGTGAAACCACAAATACAATCAAGATAGTGAACATATCCATCCTCCCAGAAGCTTCCTCATGCCCCTTTGGAGTCCTTCTCACCTGCCCTGCCTGGCTTCCACCCTACCCCAGGCAACCTCTGGTTTGCTTTCTGATGCAATAGATTAATTTGAATTTTCTAGGATTTTATATTAATGGAATCATACAGTATTTTTACTTTATGGTCTAAATTTTGCCACTCTGCATAATTGAGATTTATTCATGTTCTTGTATGTATCAGCGGTCTGTTCTTTTTTGATAAGTAGCATTCCACTGTAGGGGTGTACCGGTCTGTTATCCTTTCCTCTATGTTGTTTCTACTTTGGGGCTAGTACAGGTAAAGCCGCTGTGATCGTCTTGTACAGATCTCTGTGTGGATGAATACTTTAATTTCTCTTGGATAAATACCTAGGGGTAGAATGGCTGGATCATGTGGTAGCTGTATTAGTCAGCCAAAGGGGTACTGAAGCAAAGTACCAGAAATTTGTTGGCTTTTATAACTGGTATTTATTTGGGGTGAAAGCTTACAGTTCAAGGCCCTAACGAGTCCAACTCAAGGGTATTTTTCTCACCAAAGTCTGTTGCTACATGTTGAAGCCACGTGGCGGTGATGTCTGCGAGGGTTCAGCCTTCCTCTTCCCTCCTAAGGCTCCGTGGGCCCGTCTCCTTCCCTTCTCAGCTGTAGGCGGGCCCAGGGCTCAGCTGCTCTGGTCTCTCAGCTGCAAACTCTCACGCGAATGGCTCGTCTCTTCCCCGGGGCCACAGGATCGAAGTGCTCTCCTCTTCCGTGCCTATGGAGTTCTCTTTCTCCCTCTGTGTATCTCTTTTTTCTGTCTATTGAGTGAGTGTCCATTTATATAGCCCACCAAGGGGGGTGGGGACTCAACCCTGCACAGCCTAATCTTGATGTAATCAAGTAAATGGAAAGCCTTTGATTAAATCAGTCAAAGGGTATCACACCCAGAGGAACAGACCAGTTTACAAACATAAGCAGTATCTCTCTTTGGAATTCATAAATATCAAACTGCCACAGTAGGTATATATTTAACTTTTTAAAAGGATTTTTGTGTTATGCTCATATATATTTTGGTCTGTAACTTTTTTTTCTTATAATAATTTTGTCCGGTTTTGGTATCAGGGTATTACTTGTCTCATAAAATGAATTGGGAAGTATTCCCTTCTCTTCTATTTTCTGATAGATTTTGTGTGGAGTTGATATTATTTCTTCCTTAAATAATTGATATAATTCACAGGTTGGTTCACTGGGCCTAGAGTTTTCTTTGTAGGAAGGTTATAAACTATAATTTGTTTCTTTAATCAATATAGGGCTGTTCAGATTATTCTATTTCTTCTTGAGTCAGTTTTGTGTCTTTGAAGGAATTTTCCCGTTTCATTTATGTTACCTAATTTGTAGGCGTACATTTTCCATGATATTCCTTATTATCCTTTTATGTATGTAGAATGTTTGGTATTGTCCCCTCTTTTATTCTTGATATTAGTAATTAGTGTATTCTCTCTCTTTATCTTGATCAATCTGGCTAGAGGGTTATTGAATTCATTTGATTTTCCAAAAGAACCAGATTTTCTGTTTTTTGTTCTTTTTCTTTGTGTTGATTTACAGTCTTATATTTATTATTTCTTTCCTTCTACTTGCTTTGAGTTTACTTTACTCTTCTTTTCCTAGCTTCTTAAGGTAGAATCTTAGGTCATTAATTTTAGACCTTTCTAGTTTCCTAATAGAAATATTTAAAGCTACAAATATCCTTCTAAGTGCTGCTTTAACTGTATTCTACATATTTTGATGTTGTCTTTTCATTTTTAATATTCAGTTCCAGAAATTTTCTAATTTCCCTCATGCTTTCATTTTTTACCCATGGATTATTTAGAAGTGTGTTGTTTAATTTCAACATATTTCCAAATATTTCAGGTGTGTTTCTCTTATATAGAAAATTTAATTCTTAAAATTTATTAAAACTTGCCAGTGGCCCAGCACATAGTCTATTTTTGTGAATGTTGCAGTTGAAAATAGTATTTATTCTGTTGTTTTGGGGTAGATGTTTCTATAAATTACAGTTATATCCCATTGATTGATTAAGCTTTCTCCCTTCTCTCTGATTTCCCATCTACTTATTCTGTAAGTTGCTGAGAAAGTGGTGTGAAAGAGTCCACCTACAACTGTGGATTTGCTGTTTGCTTATGTCTGTCCATTTGTTTCATGTACTTTAAATTTCTGTTGCCAGGTGCACACACCTTTAAGATTGCTGTTTTCTTGATGAATTGGACCCTTCATCACTAGGAAATTTTCCTTGGTGTTCTTTCTTATTCTCCAGTCTCCTTTGCTTGACGCCTGCTTTTCTAATTGGTGGTGTTAACATGGCAAATCTTTTCATCCTTTTACTTTACTCTGCCTGTTTCTTTAAACCTTCTCATGGTTAGCATTTTGTTCGTTCTTGCTTTTTTATTTAAGCAAACTTTGCCTTTACAATAGAGTATTTGGACCATTTGCAGTCAGTGTATCTAGCAATATGGTTGGGTTTAAAGCCATGATCTTTTTTTTCCTATTTCACTCATCTGTTAATTTACCCTCTTCTTCCCCCCCTCCCCCCATTTTCCTGCTTTCTTTTGGATTAATTTTTTCGCATTCTGTTTTAGCTCCGCTTACTTGCAGGGTTTACCATATACATCTTTATCTCATGCCTACAAATAATACTACACTACTTCAGTGTGGCAGAAATGGTCATTTTAATAAATGTTATTGATACCACTGAAAACTATTTAGAAAAAGTTAAAACTGGATCCTTTCATCACACCATCGATAAGGATAAATTCCAAAAGAGTCAGAGATCTCAATATCTAACAAATGAAGTAGTAGAAGGAAATTTGGTAAATTTCTCTTTATCCCGGTTAAAGGGAAAGGTTTTTTTTTTCCTTTGTTTTTTGTACATTTAATAATTGAAAATATAAACAATTAAAAACTAAAAAGTAAACACAGATGAATAAATATATACATTTCTCAATTAAATGTACTGGATACATATAAAAATTTTTTTGAATCAAACAGTAGGTTACACAATATATTTGGTTCGTAGTAACGCATTCATACAGTATTTGTCCTTTTGTGTCTGGCTTGCTTCGCTCAACATAATGTCCTCCAGGTTCATCCATGTTGCCATATGCTTTACGATTTTATTTCTTCTTACAGCTGCATAATATTCCATCGTGTGAATAGACCACAGTTTGTTTATCCATTCGTCTGTTGATGGACAACTGGGTTGTTTCCAACTTTTGGCAATGGTGAATAATGTGGCTATGAACATCGGTGTGCAGATGTCTGTTTGTGTCACTGCTCTCAGTTCTTCTGGGTATATACCCAGTAGTGGTATTGCAGGGTCACGTGGCAAGTCTATATCCAACTTCTTTAGGAACTGCCAAACAGTCCTAAACAGTGGCTGTACCATCCTGCATTCCCACCAACAGTGAAGAAGTGTTCCTATCTCTCCACATCCTCTCCAACACTTGTAGTTCTCTGTCTTTTTAATAGTGGCCATTCTGATAGGTGTGAAATGATCTCATTATAGTTTTGATTTGCATTTCCCTAATCATGAGTGATGTTGAGCATTTTTTTCATGTGTTTTTTTGACATTTGTATTTCTTCGTTGGACAAATGTCTGTTCAAATCTTTTGCTCATTTTTTAATTGGGTTGTCTTTTTATTGTTGAGTTGTAACATCTCTTTATGTATCCTGGATATTAAACCCTTATCAGATATGTGATTTCCAAATATATTTTCCCATTGAGTTGGCTGCCTTTTCACCCTTCTGACAAATTCCTGTGAGGTGCAAAAGTGTTAATTTTGAGGAGGTCCCATTTATCTAATTTTTCTTTTTTTGCACGTGCTTTGGGTGTGAGGTCCAAGAAACCGCCACCTACTACAAGCTCTTGAAGATGTTTCCCTACATTTTCTTCCAGTAGTTTTATGGTCCTGGCTTTTATATTTAGGTCTTTGATCCATTTTGAGTTGATTCTTGTATAGGGGGTGAGATAGGGGTCCTCTTTCATTCTTTTGATTATAGATATCCAGTTCTCCCAACACCATTTGTTGAAGAGACTGTTTTTTCCCATCAGCGTGGGCTTGGTAGGTTTGTCAAAAACCAGTTGACTGTATAGGTGAGGGTTTATTTCTGGGTTCTCAATTCTATTCCACTGATCGATGTGTCTATCTTTATGCCAGTACCATGCTGTTTTGACCACTGTAGCTTTGTAATATGTTTCAATGTCACGCAGCGAAATTCCTCCCACATTGCTCTTCTTTTTCAGTATACTTTTGGCTATTCGGGTGCACTTACCCTTCCAGATGAATTTGGTAATTGCCTTCTCTAATTCTGTAAAGTAAGCTGTTGGGATTTTGATTGGTATTGCATTGAATCTATAAATCAGTTGGGTAAGATTGACATCTTCACGATATTTGTTCTTCAAATCCATGAACACGGAATGTCTTTCCATTTGTGTCGTTCTTTTTAAATTTCTTTTAGCATTGTTTTATAGTTTTCTGCATATAGGTCCTGTACTTCCTTGGTTAAATTAACTCCTAGGTATTTGAGTCTTTTTGTTGCTATTGAAAATGGAATTTTCCTCCTGATTTCCTCCTCAGATTGCTCAGTACTAGTGTACAAAAACATTACTGATTTTTGCGTGTTGATCTCATATCCTGCCACTTTGCTGAACTCATTTATTCAAGTAGCTTTGTTGTGGACACTTCAGGATTTTCTAAGTACAGGATCATGTCATCTGCAAACAGTGAGAATTTTACTTCCTCTTTTCTTATTTGGACACCTTTAATGGGAAAGGCTTTTGAAATATGAGTAAAATATCTTCTCGCGATAAAAGTAAAGACAGATAGATTTGACTACATGAAACTACAATAGTCTTTTGCATGGCAAATAATAATAAAATTAAAAGAAGAATTGCCTGGATATATGATGGATAAACATCTAATATTTCTAATACAAAAAGAACTTTTAAAAATCAAGGAGAAGTGGAGCGAGTGTAACTCAGTGGTTGAGCACCTGCTTCACATTCATGAGGTTCCAGGTTCAATCCCCAGTACCTCCTTTAAAAAAAAAAAAAAATCAAGGCAAAGCCAAAACAATGTAAGGTATTGGTGGAGGGGTGATGTTTGGGAGTTCAGCACAATAGTTAGGATTGTTTTGTAAGCTCACAGCTTCTCTAATAAATATATATATATAGAAAAGGAATAAAGAAAAGTTACCTATAATCCCCAAAGAGGAGAAAATACCCCAAAGGACTGATCAGGAGTCAGCAAACTAGGTCTCATGGGCTGGCTGCTTTTATAAATCAAGGTTTATTGGAACACAGCCACATGCATCGTTCACACGTGCTTGGGGCTCTGTTGTCTTACGGTGGCAGAGTTGAGTAGTTGCCACAGAGGCCATATGGTCTACAAGCCTAAAATATTTACTATATGGCCCTTTAAGGAAGAGCTACTCACCCCTGGCATGGGAAAATAGGCAAAAAGATAACAGCAGGGGTGGTGTGACGCCCAGCCTCCATGGCCAGTACTGGGAGCACAGGGGTGAAGAAGCAGGAGCGGAGCATGGCTGCGGTCCCAGCACCGAGCCTCAGGGAGGCAGCTGGCTGTGGAGAAGGGCCAAGGCTGGGCTGTCTAAGGAACGGGAGAGATGCTGGCATGGGACACCTTCTAGAGATGATATGACAGATGTTTGACACAAAAAAATATGAAAATAGCTCTTAAATATAATATTCAACCTTCCGTAGTTACAGAAATACACAATGCTAGTGGGACTGCAATATAGTTCAACCCCTTTGGAAGGGAAATTGGTAAAATCTACAAGTGCATTTACATTTGGACCCATAGTGCCAATCTAATCATTTACCGTGAACATAGACTGCCAAAAATAAGAAAATCCACGTGCACAAGGTTATTCATTCACAAATTGGCTGAGTGAACCTAGTACATTCATGTTGTGGAGTACTATGCAGCTGTTAAAAAAAAGATTGAGCAAGGGGAAGAGGAGGGGCAAGATGGCAGCAGAGTAAGGAGCTCCAAGAGTCAGCTCGTGCTACAGGGCAGTTGGTCATCACCCAGATCTACAGCACCTGTTTGGGGGCCCCAGGAGACCAGAAGAGCATCCTGCAACATCCTTGAAAGTATGGAAGAAGGATACTGCCCGTCTGCAGAGCAGATTTGTGAGTAGAGCCCCCCATGCCACGGAGTCCATTGCCCACAGCTCTGGCTGCCTCAGGAGCTATTCTATGGCTGGAGTTGGAAACTCCGTTTCCCATTAACAGGGGAGGAAGAGACGGATGGCCACCAACATCAGCTACTGATTAATAAACTTGGCTGGCTAAAGTGTAATCCTAAGAGTAGCTGAAGTTCAAGCCTGTCCAAGTTGGAAAGAAGCCGATAACCACCATTTTAACTGCCCCCCAACCCCCCACCAGAGCTGACTGAAAATCACATTGAATGTAGGGACTGGCTTCTTTCCACCAAGATCCAATTGCAGCCCTAGGCTAGGCCCCAGCCCCACCTCCGGCAGGGAGGAAGCTGGTATTTCAGGCTCTTTCTGCGTCATAAACTGAAGTTGGACACCTGGGGCTCCATCCCCGCACACCAATAGGGTAGGAGAGGAGCTGTTTCCTCGGCCTCTCCAGGCAACTGCAAGCACTTCTGGCCTGCACAAACCCGACAGGCACCTGTGGCTCCACCCCCACCCCCAATAGGACAAGAGAGGGATTGTGTTTCCCCAGACTCTCTAGATACTGAATAGTCAGGCACCCGTAGCTCCGTCGCCTCCCAAGTAGGATAGAAAGGGAGCTGGGTTTCCTCAGCCTTTCCGGGCAGCAGCAGGCACTTTTGGCCTGCATGGCCCGGACTGGAGGGTACCAGTGGATCTACTCCTACCCCCCAATAGAAAAAGGAGGGGGCTGGTGTCTCCACAGCCTTCCTGGGCAGCAGCAGGCACTTTCGCCTGCTTGGACTGGACTGTGTGTGCCTGTGGGTCTGCCCCCACCCCCCAGCAGGGTAGGAGGGCCTGGTGCTTCCTCAGCCACTCCGGGCAATGGCAGGAACTCTCAGCCTAACAGGAGCTGAACTGTTGGGTGCCCGTGGATCCACCCCCACCCCCCAGCAGGGTAGGAGGGCCTGGTGCTTCCTCAGCCTCTCCAGGCAAAGGTGGGCACTTTCAGCCTACACAGACTGAACTGTTGAGGATCATTGGTTTCATTCCAACCCCTTAAAGGGCAGAAGGGACAGTACTCCCTGAGCTTCTAAAGGAAACTGCAGGTGTATTTGGCCCACACAGATTAGATTGTTGGGCACTCCAATGTGTCCATCCCCACCCCCGGCAGGGGGGGGTGCTGGTGCAACATCAGTCTACCTGGGCAACTGCAGTCAGTTTGGGCCCATACAGCATGGATTGCTGCCCATACCTGCAGCTCCATTCCCGCACCAGGCAAGGGAAAAAGGGGCGTGAAGCTTCATCAGTCTCTCCAGGCAGCTATAGATGGTTTGTCCTACATAACTGAGATTATTACACACGGCTGTAGCCCTGTCCCTACCCCTGGCAGAGGAGAAAGGTGGGAGAAGCCTCATCGATTTCTGGGGCAACGTAGGCAGCCTCAGCCTCCACAGCTTACAGCACCAACTATATCCTTGGCAGCTCCTACACAACCAGCAAGGGAGAAAGGGCAAGAAAGCCCTATATTAAAATGAGAAACTGCACCCAGAATAAATACATCTAGTAAACCAGATGCCAAGACACCAACAAAAAATTACAATCCATACCAAGAAACAGGAAGATACGGCCCAGTTAAAGGAACAAGATAAGCCTCCAGATGACTTAAAGGAGTTGAGACAACTAATCATAGATGATCAAACAAATCTCCTTAATAAATTCAATTAGATGGCTAAAGAGATTAAGGATATTAAGACAACACTGGGTGAGCACAAAGAAGAATTTGAAAGCATACGTAGAAAAATAGCAGATCTTAGGTGAATGAAAGGCACAATAAATGAAATAGAAAATACACTGGAGGCTTGTAACCGCAGATCTGAGGAGGCAGAAGGAAAGATCAGTGAGTTTGAATACGTGGCCTCCATGAGCAAACCTACAAAGAAACAGATGAAGAAAAGAATGGAAAAAATTGAAACAGGGTCTCAGGGAACTAAATGACAGCTAGAGACATGCAAACATTCATGTCATGGGTGTCCCAGAAGGAGAAGAGAAGGGAAAGGGGGCAGAAGGAATATTTGAAGAAATAGTGGTAGGAAATTTCCCAACCCTATTAAAGGACATAGATAGCCTTATCTAAGAAGCACAATATAGTCCCATATGAATCAAAATGACCATCTCCAAGACATATACTAATCAGAATGTCAAATGCCAAAGACAGAATTCTGAGAGCAGCAAGAGAAAAGCAATGCATAACATATAAGGGATACCCAATAAGATTAAGTGCTGATTTCTCATCAGAAACCACGGAGGCAGGAAGGCAGTGGTATGAATATTTAAGATACCGCAAGAGAAAAACTGTCAGCCAAGAATCTTATATCCAGCAAGATTGTCTTTCCAAAAATGAGAGTGAGTTTAGAATATTCACCAATAAACAGAAACTGAGAGAATTTATAACAAAGAGACTGGCTTTGCAGGAAACATTAAGGGAGTGTTATGGGCTGAAAAGCAAAGACAGGAGGGAGAGACTTTGGAAGAGAGTCTAGAAATGAAGATTGTATCAGTAATGGTAACTAAAAGTGCCAAAAGAGTGGTGAAAATAAAATATGACTGATAAAACTCACAGGTCAAAATGGGTGAAATAAGAACTGCCTTTACAGTAATAACATTGAATGTTAATGGATTAAACTCCCCAATCAAAAGACACAGACTGGTAGAATGGATAAGAAAATATGAGCCATCTATATGCTGTCTGCAAGAGACTCACCTTAGACCCAAGGATACCAATAGATTGAAAGTGAAAGGCTGGGAAAAGATACTCCATGCATACAGTAACAACAACAACAAAAAGCTGGAGTGGCTATACTTATATCGGATGAAATAGACTTTAAAAGCAAGACTTATATTAGATACAAGGAAGGACATAATATATTAATAAAAGGGGCAATTCACCAGGAAGAAATAACAAACATAAATATATATGCACCTAACCAGATTGCCCTAAGATACATGAGGCAAACACTGGCAAAACTGAAGGGAGAAATAGATACTTCTACAATAATATTTGGAGACTTAAATACACCACTCTCAGCATTGGATAGAAGATCTGGGCAGAGGATCAATAAAGAAACAGAGAGCTTGAATAAAATGATAAATGGACTAAACCTAGTGGATATATACGGAACATTACACTCCAAAAGAGTGGGATATACATTCTTTTCAAGTACTCATGGATCATTCTCCCCGATAGACCATATGTTGGGTCACAAAGCAGATCTCAGTAATTTCAACAAGATCAAGATTATACAAAGTACTTTCTATGATCTTAATAGAATAAAGTTGGAAATCAACAAGAGGTGGAAAAAGGGAAAATTCACAAATATGTGAGATTAAACAACATACTCTTAAATAATCAGTAGGTCAAAGAAGAAATTTCTAGAGAAATCAGTAAATATCTCGAGATGAATGAAAACGAGAATACAACACATCAGAACCTATGGGATGCAGTGAAGGCAGTGCTGAGAGGGAAATTCATAGCCCTCAATGCTTACATTAAAGAAGAAGAAAGAGCTAGAATCAATGACCTAACTACACAACTGGGTGAACTAGAAAAAGAGCAGCAAACTAATCCTAAAGCAAGTAGGAGGAATGAAATAGCAAAGATCAGAGCAGAAATAAATGAAATTGAGAACAAAACAATAATATAGAGAATTAACGAAAACAAAAGTTGGTTCTTCAAGAAGATTAACAAAATTCACAAACCCTTAGCTAGACTGACAAGGAAAAAGAGAGAAGATGCAAATAAATGAAATAAAAAATTAAAATGGGGACAGAAATAAAAGAGATCATAAGAGGATACTATGAATTATTGTATGCCAAAAAAACTAGACAATGTAGACAAAATGGAAAAATTCCTAGGAACGTACAAACAACCTACACTGACCCTAGAAGAAATAGAAGACCTCAAGAAACCAATCACAAGTAAAGAGATTGAAACAGTCATCAAACAGCTCCCCAAAATGAAAAGCCCAGGACCAGATGGTTTCACAAGTGAGTTCTACTGAGCATTCAAAGAAGATTAGATACCAGGCTTACTCAAGCTCTTCCAAAAATTGAACAAGAAGGAACACTTCCAAACTCATTCTATGAAGCCAATATCAACCTAATACCAGAAACTTAAATCTTTGGTCCATCCATGTGCCGGTTGAGCCCTTAATCTCAGCACAGTTGCAGTACCTATTCTCCAGTTTATTGGACTCCCCAGGACAATTAACAAGGAGATGATGATGGACAACATCCATCCCTGGGAACAGAGAGTATCTGCAACTGCAAGCAAGATAGTTCCATCTATCTGGCCCATGGGATCTAAGGCCCCTCTCAATTAGAAGCAGAGTGGGCATCACCATCCCAAACTCCTCAAGATTGGGGAATGAACAATGGACTAAGTAGACATTATTATTCTACTGTGGACTTATTATTATTCTAGCAATGGAAGAACTTTTATCATTGATGTAAAGGCAGTAACCACCAGAGGTTCTGAGGAGAGGGAGAGGGAAGAAGAGGTGTAACATGGGGGTATTTTTGGGACATTGGAATTGTCCTGCATGACATTGCAATGACAGATACAGGCCATTATATACTTTGTCATAACCTACAAAATTGTACAGGACAGAGTGTAAACTATAAACTATACTCCATGGTTAGTAGCAATGCTTCAATATGTGTTCATCAATTTTAACAAATGTACTAATGAAGGATGTTGTTAATGTGGGAAAGTGTGGGAGCGGGAGGGAGTGGGGTATGTGGGAATCCCCCTATATTTTTTCATGTCACATATATGTAATCTAAAGTTTCTTTAAAAATAAAAAAAAAGTTAAAAAATTGAAAAGATATTACGAAGAAAGAAAATTACAGACCCATCTCTCTAGTGAACATAAATGCAAGAATCTTAAAATACTTGCTAATCGAATCCAACAACACATTAAAAGAATTATTCATCAGGATCAAGTGGGTTTTATACCAGGCATGCAAGGGTGGTTCAGCACAAGAAAATCAATCAGCATATAATATACCATATTAATAAATCAAAGAGGAAAAGCCATATGCTTCTATCAATTGAGGCAGAAAAGGCATTTGACAAAATACAGCATCCTTTCTTGATAAAAGTACTACAAAAGATAAGAATCGAAAGAAACTTTCTCAACATGATAAAGGCCATATATGAAAAACCCACAGCTAACATTGTACTCAATGGTGAAAGACTGAAAGCTTTCCTGTTGAGATCAGGGACAAGGCAAGGATGCCCACTGTCACCACTGTGGTTCAATATAGTGCTAGAAGTTATAGCCAGAGCAATCAGGCGAGAAATAAAAAGAGTCCAAATCAGAAAGGAAGAAGTAAACCTTTTGCTAGTCATGGATGATATGATCCTATATCTAGAAAGTTCCAAAAAATCTACAAGCTGCTAGAGCTGCTTGAGCTAATAAATGATTTCAGTAGAGTGTCAGGATACAAGATCAATACTCAAAAATCAGTGGTGTTTCTCTGCAGTTGTAATACACAATCTGAGAATGAAGTCAGCTAAAAATTCCACTTACAATAAAAAAGAATTAAATATTTAGGAATAAACTTAACCAGGGATGTAAAGCACTTGTATTCAGAAAGCCACAATGCTTTGTTAAAAGAAATTTAAAAAGACCTAAATAATTGGAAGAACATTCCATGTTCATGGATTAAAAGACTAAATATAATTAATATGTGAATTCTACCCAAATTGATCCACAGATTCAATGCAATCCCCATAAAAATTCTACCAGCATTTTTTAAACAAATGGAAAACACAATTATCAAATTTACTTGGAAGAGTAAGGGGCCCCAAATAGCCAGAAACATCTTAAAAAGGAAAAGCGAAGTTGGACGACTCTCACTTCTGGACTTTAAATCATATTACCTGGTTACAGTGGTAAAAAGAGCATGGTACTGGCATAAAGACAGACACATAGACCGATGGAACTGAATTGATGGCTTAATGACATCTGTTTATTTATATAAATAAAATGGTAGGGAAAGGCAAAAAAAAAAAAAAAAAAGAATGAGCAAGATCTGGAGAGAGGTGATTTTTTAGGAGATGCTGTTATGTGAAAAAAGCAAAGAGTAAAAGAACATTTACAGTATACCACCCTTTGTGTGAGAAAGAAGGGAGGATAGGCATGTATATATCTGCTTGTCTTTACTTAAGGAAATAGGAGGACAAAGTAGAAAGCAGTGCAGCTGGGCATAGTAAGGTGGGGTGGGGTAAAAGGATAGAGGAGGGAGTGAAATTTCCTTGAGTTCATCTTTTTATATAGTTCTCACTTTTAGAAGTTTGTTAATATTCTACATATTCTAAATGTAAATTTAAAGAATGGGGGGGGGTATCCTAAAACTGGAAGCAAGTAGAAACAAATGAACCTAATTGTATTTCAAGTGAATACCATAACCATATTGAAAGGGGCCTATAGGGAGAAAGAGCTAGTAAAAGTAGTTTATGAACAGTGTCTGACTGTACTCCCACTATGGGCTGGGTTTGGGTGGGAAAAACAGCAAACAAACCCCAAATGCTTGTCAGTAGGTTTGTTTTTTGCAGTGGAATGGGTGAAGCAATTTGGAAATCAGACATATTACTGTATTGAGCAAATGAGCAAATGTGTGGACGTTGGGAGCCAGGCTCTCCCTGAGGAAAAGGGGAAATGCAGGGAAGAGCTGTGTGAGGAGGAGCGGAATGGGAAGTATGGTTCCTGACATGCACATGTGCATCTGTTTGCGTTTGTCTGTGTGCACACGTGCTGGGTGTAGATGTGTGTGCATAAGTAAGATACACTGGTGTAGGCACTTTCCAGTTCTGCTGAAAGGGCCTGGAAGCAAAGACATCCCGGGAGCAGTGTGCAGATTTAGCACCCATATCTTGGTCTCTAACACGGTGACAGTTTGAGATTATTTATGAATACCAAAAAGATCGAAAGATGATGTTTGTGAACTCTTCTTCTGGGTGTGACGCCCTTTGATTGTATTGGGTTCAGTTGAGGGGCCTTGGTTAAATTACCGGTTAACGTTAGGGCTTTGGTTCGACCACGTCAGTCAGGTGTGACTCAGGTTGAGTCCCTACCCCGTGGTGGGCTGATAAAACTGGACACTCCCTCAGGAAGACACACGGGAAGAGAGAGCTTTGTCGTTTTGATCCTGCCATGTGACTGAAGGGAGAAGGCTCGAATAGCTAAAGCCCCGAGGAAAGCCGGACCATTGGCCTGACAGCTCACAGCTGACCTGGGGAAGAGAGCCAAGACTGATACAGAAAGCCTGGAAGGGAAAGAGCCCTGTGCCCGGTGGAAGAGGGAGCCTGGGAAAGAGAGATCAGGCAGAGATCAGCGGCCATCTTGCTTCAACATGTGGCAGTCGACTTTGGTGAGAAAGCAACCTCGAGTTGGACTCTTGAGGGCCTTGTGACTATATGCTTTTAACCCAAATCCATGCCCTTTGGCTGCCTAATACACATCTCTTTCCCACTCAGGTGAGCCAGGGCTCCTTGGAGGAAAGCTGGTTCTGGGCCTGAGAGGGCATGAAATGGTTCTGAAGTACTTTCTCAGGACAGTAGTTGATGCTCAAAAAAATTGAGGGAGACACAGGAGCCAACTCGTAGGGGCTCCTACTGGCTAAATCTGGAACAGTTTGCAGACCAAAATTCTTAAGAATCATAATGATTGAGAAATAGTTGATTAAAAAAAAAAAAGCAATCCATGAGCCTTTACCTGGGGATAGACAGACAGAAAGAGACGATCAGACAGATGAAGAAGGGAGGGCCTGTGTTGAGAGCAGAATGCCGAGTGTCAACTGGTAAGTGTGAATGGAGTGCTGGAGTTGGAAAATTATTTTGCAACCATTCAGTAAAACTTGGTTCTGACAAGAATGTTAAATCCAGGAGAAAACTTGGTGAGGATCAAGGTATTTGCATGGTCTTGAAGTGTCTTCCACACATTGCTTATTAGTTACACAAGGAAAAAAAGCGATAAAGTAGGGAAGTCAAATGGCACTTTGACTGGTTGATAAATATTCGCGTCACCAGTGAGGGGTAGGTGGACGTCGTCTGTCTCCATTCGTTATATTCAGGTAGTATTTCAGCCAGGAATGCAACATCGGAATTGACTTTTGGGCAGAGCTCAAGCAAACACACGATGAGGTTTGTTCTACTTAATAAAGTATCTTCTAGATTAAAGGAAACTACAGAGACGTGACAACCAAATGAAATATTTGATTCTAGACGGGCTCCTGTGTTAGGGGGGAAATTGCAACAGAAGGAAATTATGGGGTTATCTGCCAAACTTGGAGTTGGCATGTGGGCCCACTGGGCTTACCCTCCAGGGCCTCGCCTTCCCCCTCGTGCTCGCCACCAGTTCTGGTGGTCTCTCCAGCCAGGTTTTCCTTATGGCACTCATCACCATGAAGAATGTTCTTACTTATTTGCTTATTTTCACCCAGCAGACGCTAGGTTGTTTGAGAGCAGACTCTTACTGACTTTCTACTGCCTAGAAAAGCAGCTCTCAAATTTTTTAGCCTCAAGACCCCTTTACACTCTTAATAATTATTGAAGACACCAAAGAACTTTTGTTTATGTGGGTTGTATATCTTGATATTTATATATTAAAAATTAAAACAACATTAAAAATATTTATTCATTTAAAACAACAATAGACTGATTAATATAAATAATATATATTTATTTTAAAATTCCAACACAAAAATTTAATGGAAAGAAGAGTATTGTTTTATATTTTTTGCAAATCTCTTTAATGAATGGCTTAATAGAAGTTTCTGTATTCTCATATCTCCTTTACAGTCAGTCTGTTGAGCTCCACTGTATACTTGTGAGAAAATAAGAGTAAAAAAGGTAAATGTTATTTTAGTATCACTATGGAAATAGTTTTGACCTCAGGAGCCTCCCGAAAGGACCTCTCAGAGTCCCTCAAGGGTCCCTGGGCCTCTTTGGGCACCACTGGCTTAGAGGAAATCCTGGTTCCCGGCAGGCCCCCTGTGAGTCCGTGCCCTGGCGCGCCACGTGGTCTGTGGTGGGCTCACCTCTGTGGCCTTCGTGGCACGCCCCATGTGAGTCCGTGCCCTGGTGCGCCACGTGGTCTGTGGTGGGCTCACCTCTGTGCCCTTCGTGGCAGGCCCCCTGTGAGTC
>JAKSZT010013817.1:172338-182878 GCA_026826555.1 Tolypeutes matacus | reverse complement strand
CCTGTGAGTCTGTGCCCTGGTGCGCCACGTGGTCTGTGGTCGGCCTCACCTGTCTGCCCTCTTTGGCAGGCGGTCCCGTGAGCAGCAGAGTGTCCTCCAAGATCCAGCAGCTCTTAAACACCCTGAAGCGGCCAAAGCGCCCTCCACTGAAAGAATTCTTTGTGGATGACTTTGAGGAACTCTTGGAAGGTAAGAGTGTTTGTGTTTGGGTGTCACGCAGGAAGTTACATCACAAGCGTGCCACTGCTGCTGTGGCCCAGCTCCGCCTCCACACTCTGCGGTCCCCTCCCTGAACAAGCAGAAAACTTGCTGCTTGTGTTACCGTGACTTAGCCTTACTCTGTCTGTTTCAGTGGTTGGCATTTCATAAAAATACTTCTAATGTTTCCTTTCACTTACGTTATTTAAATTTTTATTTAAACCTGAAATCTGAAATATTTGTCTTCCACATGGTTTTGATCCCATTCGTGAATTTCAGCCTCTCATAAAGGAATGAAATATATATTTGGGAAAAAATCATATAGATAAAACTACCAAGAACTATAAATGTGGAAAATGAACGGCACAGAGCCTAATAGGAGCAAGAGAGGCCCCTGCGCTCAGGCGGGAGCTGTGCTGTCAGAGCTGCGGCAGCCGGGGCCCGGCGCCTCGGCATCGCCTGCCACTTCGTGATCAGACAAAGCCCCCCCTTCAGAGCCCAGAGGCGCAGCTGCTGCTTAGGGCAGGCTTTCTTGGGCTTGGGCACACCTTGGTTACGTATCCACCAGAATGACGTAGAGTTTACTCGTTACTGCCCTCGGCATGGCAGTGACTGCGGGGTGCCCAGGCCGCAGGGGTTCTCCTCGCTTTTGTCTTTTCTAAGCAGGCTACTCATGCCCTCTTCTCGGGCATTATCAGGGGTGCGTGATGCTTGCCAAAGCCTGGTTGTCGTTCCGCTGCTCTGCGAACTGAGTGGCATTAGAGCCGCTCCCGTCCGTTCCCGAGGGGGGACGTGTGAGCACTGTCTTAAGGTGCCTTTGTTGTGTGAGGCTATTTAAAATCATCGCTGTCCATAAATGAATTCCCTTCAGTTCTTTGGTTAATTGGTTTGTGGCTATGATAACAGACAAATTGTAGACAAATTATTGTGAGCTTTTTATAGTTAGGATTTTATGAAAAAAGAAAATTACGTAATATGAACGTTTAAAAATAGAATGTGTGCATGGTCCTCTGAAATCTTGATTTTTTTATTTTTATTTTGCTTATAGTTCAGCAACCAGATCCAAATCAACCAAAGCCTGAGGGAAGTCAGATGGTGGTGCTGAAAGGGGAACCTCTGGCTGCGGGAACGTCCTGGCCTCCGTCGCTGCTGGCCGCCGTGCAGCGGTGGGGCACGACCCAGCCCAAAGCCCCCTGTCTGACCGCCTTGGATACAGCTGGGAAGGCCATCTGTACGCTCACATATGGCAAGTATGAGCACACAGAACGGTGCTTTTAGCTAAACGTCATGCATGTGACACAGCGTCGACGCAGCTTAGTGAGTGTCGCAGAGCAGAGAGCACGGCCACGCCAGCCGCTCCTCCCAGGCCCCTGCCCTCGCGCCCACCAGAGGTAGCCGCCCACTGAAGGTCATCAGCCGCCCCTGTGTTTTTCTAGTGCTCACATTACCTTGAGTAAACGGAATCACACAGCATCTATTTTTATGTGTTTGGCGTCTGCTGGTTCCATATTATGTTTTTACGTAAATGTTACTGGAGTATAATATAAATCCTAAACATCTTGCTTGATGCGTTTTCAGAGTTGTGCTGTGCTGTAACCAGCACTCGGGTCAGAAGCATTACGGGACCCAAAGCTGCTGTCCCCTTCCGGCACTGACGTCCTCCCACACGCGGAGGACGCCTCTTCGGTGCAGCAGGAAGGGCGATTCCGCACAGGTTTGCGGTCCGTCCACGGCATTGTCTCGAGTCGCAGTTAGTTCCTCCTCACGGCGGGCCTGCTTCGCTGTGCGAGTGCACCGGAGCCCACGCTGCACTCCCGTAGGTGGGCGTTCGGGTTGTTTCCACTTCGGGGCTATTGTGCATAGTGCTGTCATGAACATTCTTACATGCGTGTGCTGAACACACGTGAGCGTCTGTGCTGGTTACGAGCCTGGAAATAGATGCTGCCAAACAGCTTTCTGGAGTGGTTGCAGCAATTTCCTTCCCACTAGCATGGAAGGAAGAGTCCCAGTTAATCCGCAGCCTCGCCTGTACTTGATAGTCTCTGTCTTTTTCTTTTTAGCCTTTCTGGTAGGTGGGTTTTGGTGTCAAATTGGAGCTCTAATCTGCATTTTCCTTATGACTGATGAAACGTTTCATATGCTGATTGGCTGTTAGGATATCCTCTTTTATGAACTATCCAAATCTTTGGCTCATTTTTCCATTGGGTTGTTGATGCTTTCTTATTTCTTTACATGTTTCTGATACAAGACCTTTGTCAGACTTATGTTACATATGCACCTACCTTCTCCCACTCTTTGGACTGCCTTTTTTTTCATTAGAGAAGTTGTAAGTTTTCAGAAAAAATCAGCATAAATACAGAGTTCCCAGTATGCCCCTATTTTTAACACCTAGCATTAGTGTGATATATTTGTTGCAATTAATGAAAGAACATTTCATAATTGTACTATTAGCAATAGTACATGGTTTACTTTAGAGTTCTCAATGTTGTACAGTGGATTTTATTTTTCAAACTTTTATTTTAGTAACATATATACAACCTAAAATTTCCCCTTTTAACCACATTTCAATATATATTTCAGTGCAATTATGTTCACAGTGTTATTTTACCATCACCACCATCCATTACCAAAAGTTTCCCATCATCTCAAATAGAAATTCTGTACAATTTAAGCAATTAAATCTCCATTCCCTACTTCACCCCAGCCCCAATATCCTATATTCTAGTTTCTTATTCTATGAATTTGCTTATTCTAATTATTTCCTATCACTGAAATCACACAATATTTGTACTTTTGTGTCTGGCTTATTTCACACAGCATGATATCTCTAGGGTTTATCCATGTTTCTTTTTACACTGAATACTATTCCATTGTGTATATGTACACCACATTTTGTTTATCCATTCAGCAGGTCATGGACACTTAGGTTGCTTCTGTCTTTTGGCAATTATAAATAATGCCGCTTTGAACATTGGTCTGCAAATGTCTGTTCAAGTCCCTGCTTTCGTTTCTTTTGAGTTTATACCTAGAAGGGGGATTCCTAGGTCATATGGTAATTCTATATTTAACTTTCTTTTTTTAATTGCGTTTCTCTTTTTGTTGTTGGGTTGTAGTATTTCTTTATGTATTTTAGATACTAATTCCTTACCAGATATGTGGTGTCAAAATATTTTCTCCCACTGTGTAGGTTGTTGTTTTACTTTTTTTATTTTTTTTTTTTTACCGGGAGGTCCCGGGGATTGAACCCGGGTCCCTCCATATGGGAGACGGACGCCCAACCAGTTGAGCCACATCCGACCCCTGTTGTTTTACTTTTGTGTTGAAGTCCTTTGATGCACAAGAATTTTTAATTTTCAGAGGTCCATTTGTCTGTTTTTTTTTTTTTTTTTCTATTGTTACTTGTGCTTTTGGATATAAAGTCTGAGAACCCAATGCCTAACAAGAAGTCCTGAAGATTCTCCCTTATGTTTTCTTCTAGGAGTTTTATAGTACTGGTTTTTATAGTTAGGTCTTTGTTCCATTTTGAGTTGATTTTTTTATATGGTGTGAGGTAGGGGTCCATTTTCATACTTTGCATATGAACATCCAGTTTTCCCAGCACCATTTGTTGAAGGAACTATTCTTTTCCAATGGAGTGGACTTGGCACCCTTGTCAAAAATGAGTTCTAAGACTGTTTTTACAAAATATAAATATAATATAATTAAACTAGAGAGGTGGAAACAGAATAGCAGCTATGTACGGCTGGGGAAACGAGAGGTTGAGAGATGATGAGTTTTTTTTTTTTTTGGTTTGTTTTTTGTTTATTATTATTATTATTATTATTATTATTATTATTGGAATAATGGAAATGCTCTAAAAATGATTGAAGGGCTGAATGCACAACTCTGTGACTATACCAAATACCACTGACTGTACACTTTGCATGGATTCATGCTTTATTAATATGTATAAATAAAATTGATTTGTAAAAGAAAAATAAATGAGTTGGCCCTAAATGTGAGGGTTGATTTCTGAACTCTCAAGTTGACTCCATTGGTCTATATGTCTGTCCTTGTGCCAGCACCATGCTGTTTTTTTGTTTTGTTTTGTTTTGTTTTGAAGATTTGCTTTATTTATTTATCCCCACCCCTCCCCTTGTTGTTTTGCGCTCGCTGTCTGCTCTCTGTGTCCATTTGCTGTGTGCGCTCTGTTTCTGCTTGCCTTCTTTTCTCGTCTTCTCTTTAGGAGGCACCAGGAACCAATCCTGGGACCTCAAATGTGGGAGAGAGGCGCTCAATCACTAGAGCTGCCTCAGCTCCCTGGTTTGTTGAGTCTCTCATTGTCTCTCCTCTTTGTCTCTTTTGTTGCACCAGCTCTCTGCGCCGGCCAGCTACCATGCTGTTTTGATTACTGTGGTTTTGGAATTAGTTTTATGATTGGGAAGTGTTAGTCCTCCAACTTCATTCTTCTTTTTCAAGATGACTTTGGCTATTTGGGACTCCTTACTCTCCCATATAAATTGGATGATTGACTTCCATTTCTACAAAGAAGACTGTTAGAATTTTGACTCAGATTGTGTTAAATCTGTAAATCCTTGGGATAGAATTGGTATCTTAACAACATATAGTCTTACAGTCCATGAACATGAAATATCCTTCTATTTATTTAGGTCTAATTTTGGTTTCTTTTAATGTTTTGTAGCTTTCTGTATAAAAGTCCTTTACATCCTTGGTTAGATTTATTCCTAAATACTTTATTCTTTTAGTTGCTATTGTAAATGGAATTTTTTTCTTGATGTCTTCTTTCACTGTTTGTTACTAGTGTTTAAAAACACTACTGATTTTGGGGTGTTGATCTTTTACCCACTACTTTGCTGGATTCATTTATTAGCTCTAGTACCTTTCTTAATTGATTTTTTCAGGATTTTCTGATTATAGGATCATGTCATCTGCAAATAGGGAAAGTTTTAATTTTATTTCTTTTGTCTGTTTGTTCTGGCAAGAGCTTCTAGTACAATGTTGAAAAACAGCAGTGACAGTGGGCATCCTTGTCTTGTTCCTGATCGTAGAGGGAAAGCTTTCAGCCTTTTACCATTAATTGTGATGCTAGCTGTGGGTTTTTCATATACGCCCTTTATCATATTGAGGAAGTTTTCTGCTATTTCTAGTTTTCTGTTTGTCAAATGCCTTTGTCTACATCAGTTGAGATGATCATGTGATTTTCTCCCTTCGTGTTGTATTAAATTAATTGATTTTCTCTGTTGAACTATTCATGCATACCTGGGGTAAATCCCACTTGATTATAGTGTATAATTCTTTTAATGTGCTGTGGATTTGGTTTGCTGGTATTTTATTGAGGATCTTTGCATCTATGTTCATATGAGATACTGGTCTATAATTTTCTTTTTTTGTGGTATCTTTTCTAAAGTTTGAGGAGGATTGGTGTAAATTCACCTTGAAACAGTTGGTAAAATTCCCCTGGGCTTTTCATTTTTGGAGATTTTTTATTGCTGATTCAATTTCTTAATTAGTATTGGTTTGTTGAGATCTCCTTTTTTCTTGAATCAGTGTGGGTAGTTTGTGTGTTTCCAGAAGTTTGTCCATTTCATCTAGGTTATCTCATTTGTTGGCATACAGTTTTCATAGTATCCTCCTTTTGTCCTTTTTTTTTTCTGTGGGGTTGGAGGTAATACCCCCCTCCTTTCAATTTCTGATTTTAGTTATATGTATCTCCTTTCTTTTTTTTTTTCTTGGTTAATCAGCCTAGCTGAAGGTTTGTCCATTTTTATTGATCTTTTAAAAGAACCAACTTTTGGTTTTGGTGATTCTATTTTTTATTTTCTATTTCATTTATCTATGCTCTAATCATTTTTATTTACTTCCTCTAATCATTTTTATTTACTTCCTTCCACTTACTTTGGGTTTTGTTTGATCTTCTTTTTCTAGATCCTCCAGTTTTAAGGTTAGGTCTCCAAATTGAAATCTTTCATCTTTTTTAATATAGATTTAGAGCTATAAATTTTCTTCTCAGTACTGCGTTTTCTGCCTCCCAAAGTTTTGATATGTTGTATTTTCATTCACTTCAAGATATTTCCTAATTTCCCTTATGACTTCTTTGGCCCATTGCCTGTTTAAGTGTGTTAATTTCCACATATTTATGAATTTCCCATTTCTCCTTCTGTAACTGATTTTTAGTCTCATTCCATTGTGGTCAGAAAAGATACACTTTATGATTTCAATATCTTTTAATTTATTGAAACTCGTTTTGTGTGGTTTGTCCTGGAGAATGTATACACTAGAGAAGATTGTATATTCTGTTGCTGTTAGGTGAAATGTTCTATATACATCTTTTAGGTCCTGTTTGTTTAGCATATCATTCAAGTCTTCTATTTCCTTATTGATCTTCTATCTAAATGTTCTTTCCATTGTTGAAAGCAATGCACTGAATTCTCCTATTAATATAGAACCATCTATTTCTCCCTTCACATTTGTCAAATTTTGCTGCATATATTTTGGCGCTCTGATGTTAGGTGCATATATATTTATAATAGTTATGTCTTCTTGTTGAATTGTATAATAACTGTCTTTGACCCTCATGAAAGTTTTTGACTTAAGGTATATTTTATCTGATATTAGTATCGCTACCCTGGCTCTCTTTTATACTTTAAAATATACTTGCATGGTATATTTTTTTCCATCCTCTCATTTTCACCCTACTTACGTCTTTGAATTTAAGGTGAATCTCTTGTAGCAGCACATAGTTAGGTCATGCTTTTTTATCCATTCTGCCAATCTCTGCCTTTTGACTGGAGAGTTTAATCCATTTCCATTTACAGTAACCTTTGATAATGCAGGACTTTCTTCTGCCCTTGTGCTATTTAGCCTTTGTAAATCTTATACTTTTTTTGACCCTCAATTCTCCTGGAAATGCTTGTTTTCATTTTTATTTGATTTTTCCTTTCTGTCCCATATTGAGTCCCTTCTCATTTCTTTCTGGATATATTTTCTTTGTGGTTACCATGGAGTTAATTTAACAATGTATAGCATGATGTATAACAATCATTATTGGTACGATACCAATTTCACTTCAATGACATACTCAAACACTGTTTCTGTGGCCCTTTGTGCTCTTTTGTTGTTGTTACAAATTATATCTTTGTACATTGTATGTCCAAAACTATATAGATTTATCATTACTTTTTATGCATTTACATTTTAGCACCTGTAAGAAGTGGTATTTCATATCAAAAATGCAATACATGGGAAGCGGCTGTGGCTCAATCAGTAGGGCTCCCGTTTACCATACGGGAGGCTCCGGGTTCGGTTCCCGGGGCCTCCTGGTGAAGGCAAGCCCGCCCGCACGGCGTGGTTAGCTGACCCAGCGAGCAAAAGCAGCAAGGGGGGGATAAATGAATAAATTAAAAAAAATCTTTAAAAAAAAAAAAAAAAAAATGCGATACAGTAGTACTGGCATTTGTAATTATCCATATGGTTACCATATTTGCCAGAGGTCTTTAATTCTTTATGCTGCTTTCATCTGCTGTCTAGTGTCCTTTCCTTTCAATCTAAAGAACTCCCTTTAGCATTGCCTGTAGGGCAGGTCTAGTGGTGATGAGCTCCCGCAGCTTTTGTTTTTCTCGGAATGTCTTAACCTCTCCCTAGTTTTTTGTTTTTTTTTTTTTAGTAGGTGCCAGGGATTGAACCCAGGACCTTGCACATGGGAAACAGGGGCTCAACCACTCAGCCACATCTGCTCCCCAATGAGAGATGGTTTTGTTTTGGTTGGTTGGTTGGTTTTATTTTTAGGAAGTACAGGAGATCGAACCCGGGATCTCGTGCATGGGAAGTAGGCACTCAACTACTTGAGCTACATCCGCTCCCGCTCCCTCATTTCTGAAAGAAAGTCTCACCAGATATAAAATTTTTGGTTTACGTTGTTTTTTCTCCACACGTTAAGTATTTTCAACCCACTGCCCTCTTGCCTCCAGGTTCACTGATGAGAAATCGGTACTTCCTGTCACTGGGACTCCCTTGTGTATACCAAGCTGCTTCTCTTGCAGCTTTCTGAGCTCTTGTCCTTTGCAGGTGACATTTTGACCACCATGTGTCTGAGTATATTCCTCTTCAAGTTTATCCTCTTTGGTGTCTTTTGGGCTATGTGGATGTGCATATTCACATCTTGTGTCTAGTTTGGGAAGCTTTCCATCATAATTTTTTGAGCATCCCTTCTGTTCCTTTCTCTCCTTTTCCTCCCTCTGAGACTCCCATAGTACACATCTTGGCTTGATGGTGTCCCCCAGGTCTCAGCATTCTGTGCTTTTTCTAATTCTTGTTTCTTTTTGCTTCTGAGCCTGACTCATTTCAACTATCTTGTCTTCGAGTTTGCTGATTCTTTCTTCATCCAGCTCCAGTTTGCTGTTAAAACCATCCTGGATGTTTTTTATTTCAGCTATTGTGGTCTTCAACTGCAATAGTTCTGTTTGTTTCCTTTTTGAAATTTTTATCTCTTTATTGAGATTTTTCATTTTGTTCATTCATTGATTTCCTGGTATCCTTTAGTTCTTTTTTTGTGTTTTCCTTCATCTTCTTGAACATATTGAACATTATTTTTGTCTTTGTCCAGTATGTCCACAATCTAGTCTTCCTCATTGATGTTTTTTGGATATTTATCCTCTTCCTTTGGATGGGCCTGTTTCTTTGTTTCTCTTGTAATCTTTTGTTACAACTGCACATGTTTATATTTTAAAATGTTAACTCTGGGATTTTTTCACTGAGATGTCTGTTTATTGAGTTTTTATCAGCTAATGATATCACAGAGATTTTCTTGAGAGAAGAGCTAACAAAACCATGCAAACTAATGCAAAAAAAAACTCCTTCCAGTCTTTGCGGATTGGCTGTTCATTGGCTGGAGCCACCCAAGGCAGATGCGAAGTGCAGGGCCTGCTCTGTCTTCTCTGAGCCTGTGTCTTGTGCTAGGCTTGTGCTTGCTAGAGTTGCCCTGCTCACAGGAGCTTGAATGCCCCCTCTACTCCCTAAGACACAGGACTTCTCCCTCTCCTGGGTATTCCATCTCAGGACAGAAAGCAGGTAAGCCTTTGCCCCGGCTGCCTGACTCATTTGTTTCTTACAGGGCTTTCCATTCCCAATCTGATTTGCTTGGAGGGAAAATTCTGGGAGGGGGTTTTAACACCAGAGAGGAGTTTCCTAAATCTTTCTTTCCCAGCGAATGGAGGACAGGGACCCACAAGTGGAGTGCCCGGCGGCTCCACCCTGCCCTGGGGCAGGGGTAAGGGAAAGGCCAGCAAGGTGCCAGGAGCTTCTCCTATGGCTCTTTGAAGCTGAATTTTCTTGATTCGACCCTTGCCTGGTAAATGCAGCCTTTTGACTATTTTCCATGGTTTGGAGGAAGGGTCTTTAAGGCTTCTCTGCTGCTGTTACCCAGGGTGAATCGGAACAGTGGCTGCACTCAGAGCCGGGCTCTCGCTGATCTGAAGCAGCTGATCAAAAGCACCCCTGGATCCTGGGGAAGGAGGTCTTTCCACCACCCCACCCCCCTTGCACCAGCACGCTGCACCAGGAGATGCATGCGGCTGAGGCCCGTGAGGCTGGGGTAGGTGGTGGTAGCTGCTGCACAGAGCGGAATGCACCAGTGTTTGCCCCAGTTGACAGCCTCTCCTCCCGCCCCTTCCTGGATGCTGCACAGTGTTCCACTAGGCTCCAGAGTTTCAAAATAGTTGATTCATACCACTCCTGCCTTTTAATAGTTCTGGTGGAAGACTGGTTCCTGGAGCTTCCTGCTCAGCCATCTTCCCACAATCCCTGCCTGGATTGCCTTTTTAATTACAGTTTTTGGCGAATGAAAAGTCTCAGCTTAATGTAGTCAAATTTATCTATTTTTTTTTCCCTCTATGTTAGTGCTTTTTGCATCCAATTTAGGAAGTCTTTGCCAAACCTAAGGTCATGATGATATTCTCCTGTTTTCTCTGAGAAACTTTATTGTTGTACTTTTTGCATTTAGGAATTTATTTTTGTGTGTGGTGTGAGGCCACACTCACTTTCTTTCCTTATGACCAAAATTGATCCAGGGTCATTTATTTACAAGGTTTTCCTTTCCACAAGATACAGCAATGTTGCTTTGCCATTTCCCAGGTAAAAAACATATGTGTGACTCTGTCTGTTCTATCGGTCTTTGTCTATAATCCTCCCTGAATTACTGCAGCTTTAAAAATCACAGAATTGGGAGTTTGCATCCCCCAGCTATGATTTGTGAGTCTTGGTGTTAGATGCATGCGTCCTCCAGCCTGACTGTGAGGCTCGGTGCTGGGTTCGTGCGTCCTCCAGTCTGGCTGTGAGGCTGGGTGCT
>JAKSZT010013817.1:143850-172328 GCA_026826555.1 Tolypeutes matacus | reverse complement strand
CTGGGTTCGTGCGTCCTCCAGCCTGGCTGTGAGGCTGGGTGCTGGGTCGTGCGTCCTCCAGCCTGGCTGTGAGGCTGGGTGCTGGGAACGTGCGTCCTCTAGTCTGGGTTTTCATTCTACATCATTTATGCCCCGTGAGAAATGATGGCAGTGGTTGTCAGCAGTATATTTATTCTTCCCTTTGCTAGACTTTCAGGTCTTTGTTTCCCTCTGTAATCATTTCCTTTCACCCTGAAGAAATTCGTTTTTATTCTTTTTACTGTAGGTTTTCTGGTGAGGAAGTCTCCTAGTGTTTGACAACAATTTACTCCATCTGCTTTTTGATGGGGTCGTTTATTTTCTTTCAGCCCTTTAAGGATCTCTTTATTGCCTTGTGGGACGTAAGAGGCCAGGCTCTTGCTGCTGTCTTGAAGTTAATGTACCTTTTCTTTGCTCTCGTTTCCTTTTTCTCTGGCTGCAGCCGTCTCACTGCCTTGCTGTGGTGCTTTGGCTTTTTCTCATCGGAGTCCACAGGACTTCTTGAGTCTGTGGAATGGAGTCTTCCAGAAGTTTGGAAAAATTATATCCATGATCTCTTAATATATTGCTTCTCCCTCCTTTTCTTTCTCTGAGTCCCATGTGCCTTTAGTGTTCTTTTTTATAGTTTGTATTCTTTTAATAAGTGCTTCAGTTCAGTTTTGTTTTGTTTTGTTTTTTAATTTTCTATTTTCAAATTCTTTCTTCTGCAATTCCTAGTCTGCTGTGAAACTGTTGCCGGATTTACTCTAGGTTCTTGCCAGTGGTTTATTAAGAAAATGAGAGAAGAGAAAGAAAATAACAGTTTATGGGTCCCAGATAGACTTACGGGCTGGTTCGGGCAAAGAGAAAAAAAGGTCGAAAAAAGGGTAAAAAGGGTCGACTTACAGATTACAGGTCCCTGGGTGTACTTGCATGCTGGTTCTTGCAGAGAGAGAAAGGGCAAAAATGGGAAAAAAGGATGATTTAACTTCTCCGCTTGCTTTTTAAACCATTGATTACCCTGCCCCTTGTCAAGGTTCAGGGGAGAAGCCCCAGCTGCTTGCGATTTTGATCGGCTGCCCACATGTCAGTTCCCCTGGGGGGCCCAACGACAAGCATTCTTGAGAATATCCGGGGCTCTTCCTTGCTCCTGGACATCAAGGAAGATTCTTGCGGGCTCTTCCGGCCGCTTTCTGGTGGGGTCTTCCTCTCAGGATTTCCAGGTGGGTTCCATGGTCACGTGTTTCATGGCCGTGGTTTTCTGCCAGGTCCCAGATTCGTCCTTTTATTCCCTGAACTAGCTGCCTCAGAACGCCTGGTGATTGCTTAGATACTGCCTTTTTCAGTTCAGAGTTTTCATTTCTTCCTCCTAATCCCTATTTCAGCTATCTAAGAAAGTTCTCCAGCATTCCGTGCCTTTTCCTCTACTGCCTTGAACACACGTATTCACTACAGTGATTTCAAAGCCTGTTAACTCCACTGTCTGGATCACCTTTAGCTCTGTTGCTCTTATCTGTTTTTCCTCTTGGTTCTTGGTCAGGAGAATTTCTTTTTTGACATGCCTAATATTATTTTATTGGATATTGAACATTTGTATATTAAAAAAGATTATTGAGGCTCCAAATGATGTCGCCTTCCTCAAGAGAAGCGGCCCCTTCCCTCCTGTGGACGAGTGGTGGCTGGTCGGGGCCGTGTGGCCGCGGCCGCGGGGCCTGTTGTGACTGCCGCGTAGAGGCTGGGGTGGCAGCTACGCCCGCCCTCCCCTGTTCATCTGTGAAAACTCCAGCTCCTCAGTTCGGGGAGACAGATTCTAGGCCATTAGGCTGTCTGATCTCACTATGACCGAAGTAAACTCTCTCTCTGAAACCCGACGGCCCAGGAATGGTCGTTGAAGCACGTCGGGCCAGAACCCGCGTTTGTCGGGTGGTGCTGTGGCCAGGCCCGCGACCTCAGCTTTGCCTTTGCCTTTGCCTCGGCTTCCCACCTGGTGCTGCATGTTCCCCCGAGGGTCCCCACGCGAGGCGTTGGTCCCCCGTGGCTGCTCAGGGCCCCCCGGTGCTCCCAGAGGCCTTTCACATGGGCTTTTGGCTCCTGCCTCACAGCACCAGGAGCTGGCCTGTGCTCGGCGCTGCCAGCGCTGCTGGGTTCTCACACGCCAGTGGCAGCGCTGTGCAGGCAGAATGCCCGCTGTGCCCGGCCTCCTCGGGGGGCAGGTCCTTCAGCACCCCCGTGTGAAGCTGCTGCAGGTGTGCTTAGCTGCCCGGGGGTCTTTCCTCCTGCAGTCTTAGCTGCTTTAGTTCTCTTTGGTGAGCAGCTCTTTGCTGGCCTCCAGCAGATGATTTCTGCGTGTTACCCAGTTATTAAAAAGTCGTTTTAGGGAGGAGTGCTGGCCTGCCAGAATACCCCTCCTTCTTGAAAGCACAAGTCTCCTGTATTTGCTTTTAAGATTCATCCATGTTACTGCGTTTAGTTGTAGTTCAGTCATTTCTGTTTAAGCATACACTTGAATTTAATTGTCCGTTGTACGGCTGTTGATGGACATTTGGGTTGTTTCCAGTTTGGCTGTTAGGAGTGCAACTGGAATTAGCATCTAGGTTCTTGGCTTCCTCACAGAGGGAATTCAAGGGTGAGCCACAAATTAAACGAACAGAATTTATTGGAGGTAAAGTACACACCTGAGAAGTGGGTGTGGGTGTGCTCACTTCCTGCCTGGGGTACAAGGCCCCAGGGCCTGCTGATAAGCAGGGGCTTGAGGCTGTGGGGCCGAGGGTGTGGGGCTGCTGTCCGGTGGTGATCGGCTTCTGGCTGCTGCCCATGACCTCTGCAGGGCATGTTGACCGGTGGTCATTAGCTTCTGGTCACTGTCCACGAGGTGTGAGGCTACCTGAAAGCTGAGTGGGTGGGCGGTGATGGTGCCCCCTTGCCCCTTCCCTCTTCGCTGGCTGCCTTCTGATATGCAGCCTTTGGGCGTGCTGTGGGCCGCAGGGCGCGTGCTGTGGGCTGCCCCTTCCTAACTTGCCCGTGTGACTCAGCAGCCTGATGCTAGTCCGCTGGCCGTTGCCTCAGCTTCTCACCAGGTGGTGGTGTGTTGCTTGTTGGGTCTCCTGCCCCTTCCTCTTTAGGCCCCTGCTGTCCTGCCTCAGAAGCAGTGCTGCTAGGACAACACCTTGTTGTAGGTGCTTAGGAGTGAAAGGACTGGGCTGGGATTGTGCGCGTCTTCACATAACGAGATAGTGCCAAACCGTTTCCCAGCTCACGCTTACTCCATCAGTGTGTGAGCCTCTTACCCTCCCCTTTTCGTTGTCAGCTCCTGGTATTTTTCAGGGTTATTGATTTTAGTTAATCTGCCGAGACTATCTGGTGATATTCACTGTGGTTTTAATTTGCATTTCCCTGATGCAATAGGTCACTTGAGATCTTTTCCTATTTTAAAATCATCTTGGCAAGTACCCGTTGAGTTAGGTACTTACTGACTCTCTGTGCCCATACCTGATGTGGAGCTTTTCATGTATTCGGGGTGCCGGCCCTTTGTCAGTGCCCGGGTTGCCTGTAGCGGCTCCTGCCGTGTGGCTGCACACTGTGATGGCATCTTGGTGGACAGGAGCTCTGTCCGGTCTCTCCTTCTCCTTTATGTTCACTGTTTTTGTGTTCTTTTCAAGGACCCTTTCCCTAGGCCAAGGTCATGAAATTTTTCTCTCATCTTGGGAAAGCGTTACTGTTCTTGCTTTTCAAGTTTAACTTTACAGACACCTGGAATCTATTTTGGCTCATGGTGTGAGGTTGAGTTCATGTCACATTTTCTCAATATTGATAACAGACTGTCCTGTTACTGTTTATAGAAAAGGCTGCCCTTGCCCTGCTCCTGCAGTGCCACTTCTGCCATAGCTGAATTGTCTGCACATGGGTGGATATGCTTTGGGGTTCTTTGTTTTATGCCACTGACACGTCTTTCTATCCTTGTGTCATTGCCATCTCTGTGTTGGCTCTCAGCGCCCATAGAGCCAGTCTTCGCGTCTTGTTTGCTTCTTCAGGAGGGTCTTGGCTATTCTTGCCCTGTGCGTTTCCACCTCAGTTTTGGAATCAGCTTGTCAGGTGCCACAAGCCTATCTGTTGAGATTTTGATGAGCTTCACTTTGAATCAGTTTGAGGAGAATCAACGTCTCTGCATCATCGAGTCCTTCAGCATGATGCGGCCCTCCACTCACTGGTCTTTTTTTCACTTTATCTCAATACTGTTTTATAATTATTTGCTCTTTATTGCTTATATGTAGAAATCGACTGATGTTTGTGTGTTGATGTTGTGTCTGGCAGCCTTGCTAAATTCAATTATGGAATATTCTTCTGGATTTTCTTCATAGCCAATCCTGTCTTTCTGTAAATAATGACAGCTTTATTTATTTCCCATTGCTTTACCTAGCTGCTCCCCTCCTCCTCATTGCACTGGTTAGACTTTCAGTAAAATGCTGAAGGCAGGTGTCCTTGACTTGCTGCTTCTCTCAGAAGGAAACTTAACACCTGAGTGTTTGTATTAGCCAAAGAGGTGCTGATGCACAGTAACAAAAATCTGTTGGTTTTTATAAAGGGTGTTTATTTGCAGTAGAATCTTACAGTTACCAGGCCTTAAAGAGTCCATAAGAGGTACTTTCTCACCCAGAGTCAGTTGCTACGTGTTGCCGTAAGATGGTGGGTGACTTCCTGCGAGGGCTCAGCCTTCCTCTTCCTCTTCCTCTTCAGGCTCAGTGGTCCCAGTTTCTCCCTGTCTCAGCTGCTCTGGTCTCTACAAGATCAGCTGTAAACTCTCAGGCCAATGTCTCGGCTCTCCCTGGGGCTCCAGCGTCAAAACCAAGTTCTCTCCTCTGCCGCGTCTTTTTCTGTGTCTACTTCTCTGTCCTTGATTGAGCATCTGTTTATATAGCCCACCAAGGGGGCAGGGACCCTGCATGCCCTAGTGACGTGGTCAAACCAAAGCCTTAATATCGATCTAATCGAGTAAACTTAGAGCCTTTGAGTTTAAATCAGAGGGTATCACACCCAGAGGAACAGACCAGTTTACAAACATAATCTCTCTTTTTGGAAATCACAAATTATCTCAGACTGCCACAGTGTTGGTGATGGCATTTCCTCTAGGGTTGTTAGATATACCCTTCATCACCTTAAGGAGGTTTCCTTTCATTTAATATTTAAGAAAGACTTTTAAAATCATGAATGATTGTTAAATTTTTTGACAGCCCTTCCATCTATTGAGATGTCTGTTTTATTTTCATTTTTAGCCTGCTAATGTGGCAAATTATTTCCATTTTCTGTTAAACCTTACATTCCTGAGATAAAACTGGCTAGGCCACAGTATCCTTTTTTGTATAGTGCTAAATTTGGTATGGAAATCTTTGTGTATTACAATTAACATCTCAAATTCACCTTTTTAAATAGGCTAAGGCAACAATGTTTTGAGTTGAATATTTTTCTCATTTATTTCTCAGATCCCACAGTTTGCTTATTCTATAATGCTGTACCTGAGTCTTAATAATATTCACAGTGAAATTTGAACATTCCTTCTGATGCTACGTCTGCTCAAACTGCATGTGGTTATGCCGCAGGAATCTGAGATGGGTTAGATTGTGACACTTGGGTCACTTCTTTGGCTCACTGGACGAGGGCTTGGGCTTTTCTCTTCCTGCCCCATGACTATTTTTGCTTCTGTATACCTCCGTAGATGCTTTCAGTCCTCTCTGTTTTTTCTCCGCTTATCTCCCACCTTCCTCATTAAAGCTCTGCCTTGTCACGCGCTCCCCAGGGCTGGGCACTGTGCACAGAGGCTGCGAGTCAGCAAGGGACATGCAGCAGGACCTTGTAGGGCTAAAGGCCAGATCCTGGGCCTCGACCACTCCAGCAGCTCGTGGCTCTGGGCAGATTACTTAACATCTCCCTGTCTTCCCCTGAGTGAGATGGAGACAGAGACACAACCACCTCCTAAGTCTTGTTGGGTGAGTTAGATGCTGCTGTTATAAGTGGTGGTTAATGCATTTTATGAAGATGCATTCAGAATGCAGCATTGATTGGAAAAAGCAGGGTGAAATCTCTTGGACCTTGTACATACGTGTGTGTGCGCATGCATGTGTGTGTCCGTACACAGAAAGAACACTGGCTTTCTATATTCTCGATTTTCTATAATGAAATTCTTTAATTTTTGTATTAAGGAAAATCCATAAGCTATCTTTAAGAGGCATCTATGATGTTCATTACAGCATTGTTCAGAATAGTTATCAGTTGGAAACTACCTGAATTTCCAGTGATAGGAAAATGGTACATGATGGGATACAATGATTGCTGCATTAAATTGTTAATTTTTAGTTTCCTAAATTTTACTTTGCTTAGTATTTTTATTTTATTTTAGGCAAACTTTGGAGTCGGAGTTTAAAGCTAGCTTATACTCTACTTAATAAACTGACTAGTAAGAATGAACCACTACTTAAACCTGGAGACAGAGTAAGTAACTAGAATGTACCTTTATTGGAGTGAGCAAAAACAGAAACTTTAGAAATCTGTTTCATTGAAATTAGTGTTCTATCAGTTGGTTAGACCAATAGTATTAATACAAGGGATTTATAGTCAGCAATTAACAGTTATTAAATACAGAAAAAGTTTGTGATGATGTAGAGTAAAATGACTCTTCTTATTGTCCCTCATTGCCCATCTACTGATTCTTCAATTTCTTTTTGATTTGATTTCATATATGTTGATGTTAAGAAAATATTAATATTAGTTAAAAATAACAAATATTAAATTTCCAAAGCATAAATTTTATGAGTTAACTTTGACCTTATTTTGAAGTTATATGTGCTTTATATTCATCTCCTTCCCTATCCCCTGCAGCCAGGCAACCCCGCCTTACCTATCTGCCGGAACAAAATGCAAAGGAGACTACAGGTTTATTGTGTTGTTGTGTGCTGCTCAGAATGGCTGACAGTAGTGTCATGTGGCTATTTCAATTAACCACAATTAAATAAAATTTAAAAGTGTGTTCCTCGGGCACATGAGCCACATTTCAAGGGCTCAGTAGCCTAGCCACATGTGGCCAGTGGCTACCATATTGGACAGGGCAGAGATCAAACATTCCAATTATCACAGAAAATTCTCTTGGGCAGCAGTGTGCTAGGTAAGCTGATCCAGACTTGAGGACCCCAGGTATACCAAGAGGCCCAGGATGGAAAACAGGGGACTGTGGTGAAAATCAGCATTTTAATCATGAAATCCACTAGTGGAAAAGGTCACCTTTGATCAGATCACTCAACAATGAACGTACCCTTTGACAGCTGACCTAGAGTTCCAAGTAACCAGTAGACGAGGACATTTAAGTGGGAAGCTTCCAATGTGAAAGAAAACAACCAAAGGAAAAGAAAAGAAAACGGAAGAAAGAAGGAAGCAAAGAAACAAATGTGGACGAAAGCTAGATACAGAAAACAAATTTCTTCTGAAAATTAGTATTTTTATCTCTGGAGATCTGAGATGCAGATATTATTCCCTAAATCAAGAAAATAATACTGGTAGGAAAGACCAAGAGATGGAAAGTAGGAAAGAAAAATAGTGCAAAAAGTAAAGACTTGATCAAGAAGGCCCAATATCTGACTAATAGGAGCTCCATGAAGAGGAGGAGAGCAGAGGGTGGAAACTTTTCAATGATAATAGTAATGCAAGATTATACCCTGGGCCTGGAGAGCATAAGTGTTCAAAGTAAGATGGCTTTCAGGAAACGTAACTGATTTGCACCACAGCATATAACAGCAAAATTGCATGGTCCCAGGAGCCAGAAAAGAATCACAAAGCTTCCAAGAGGGACAAAAAAAGCAAGGTATATACAAAGGATTGGCAGTCACAGTGGCTTTGGGACCTTTCAGTAGTGAGTCTGAAAAAAAAAGAATATAGTGAAGTCTTCAGAATCTCAGAGGAGATGTGGTTTTTACCTTGCAATTCTGTTTCCCAAAGCATTCAACAAATGTGAGGATGGTGTAGCCATTTTTAGACATGCAGAACTCAAAAGCATTTGCCTCCTGGATACCCTTTCTTGGCAGGTTCCTAGAGGATGTGTTTCAGCCGCATGAGGGGTACAGTTCAGGCAGGAGAGCCACAGGGGCTGTCCCAGAAGGGCCTCTGGCAGCCCAGACAGGGCTCGGAGGAGGCCGGAAGCCCTTGTGGGGAGGCGGTCAGCAGCAGGGGGAACTTACAGGCTCACCGTGGGTTGGTTGTCTGGAAGATAATATTGATGGGCATTTTAGGACAAGTTAGCCCACACAGAAAGCAAAGTAGCTCTGGCCATCAGAGAGGAAGGAAATGCGTGCTTGGCTAAAACTATAAACAGGAGAATGATATTTTACAAAATGCTGTACTTATGAATTAGGTTTTATGTTGTGCTTTAGAGTGATCCTGTAAAAAAATTGTCATTTTTGTTGGGCTTTAGAATGAATCTGTAAGAATCTCTAATTTATTTTTCTTGGAAAAAAAAAGTCCTATAAGGATAAAGGCTTACAGATTGTTTCTTGACTTGCAAGATGGTCTGCGTAGTTAGGTTAATTATAAACAGATCAATGAGGTCACTGAATGAATTAGTTATCATCAGAGAATGCTGACAAAGTCAACATCCTATGATAGTATATTTCATAAAAATGTACACTTAAATTCTCTAAAAACATATTTCCCATAGCAAATGTGTAGTTTGGAGATTATAGGTTAAAGTTCTCGGGCAGCCATTATTAAAAACAACTTTTGAAGGAGGAGTCAACAAGTAAACTTGCTTAGAAACTTGATTTCCAGACTTCAAGTACAGAATAAATTTAGATAGAGCTTAAATTTTGTCTTTGAAACAGAAGGTTTATTCATTGTTTTACATTTTCAAAAGCCCTATGCTAATAGTCTTCTCAATTAAATACTATTCTGATTTATTACAGAATTATCACAATATTTGTGGCTTACAAAGATATGTTTCATAAATAGCTTTTGGTTTAACCTGGTATTGTAAAAGATAGAAATTGGAATAGGAGAAAGGTGAGGGGCAGTAATGCAAGAGAGGTAAGTACTTGTCTAATAATAATAGGAAATAAGATAGATATCTAAGTTTTTAAAAAATTAGTAATATAAGCATTATCTTTGAAAATCTGATATATAAATAGCAAAAGAAAAAGCTAAAAATACTTTGGAAGTAGCTGCCATGGGAGTGGGGAAGGCTGGAGCGTGGGGCTCTGGTTTTTCGATGGAGCTTCCCTTTAGGTCCCGTGGGGGGCGATGTGGGTGACATGGAGCCCGTCCCCTGAAGCGCAGCGCGGCGGCCCTGCTGCTGGGCGCGGGGGGCGGCCGGAGCTCTGCTGGGGCACCTGCGTCTGGAGCGAGCAGCCTGGGCCTTGAAGCCATTGTTCAGCTGTCACGGGGCTCCTGCCCTACCCTCCTGCGGCCCTTCACCGCGCTCCACCTCAGTGGCCGGTGGCAGGCGGCAGCCTCGACGCGCGCGTCCCCGGCCCGACGTGGAGCCCACGGCGAGACCCGCGCCGACGATGGGGTGGAGGGCTCCCCGGTCTAAAAAGCACTTATTAAAAGTTACACAAACGAGGACACTTAAGGGCCAAAAATTAACCCCCACATTAGATTTTCTGAACTAAATAGAAAACTATAAGAAAATCTGGGATTTCCGAATTCCATCTAATCCGCAGAGTGTAAGCGTTGAAATGACTGAGATCACTTGTGACGGGGTTTCACTGTTCTTCCTTCCTACGTTTCAGGTGGCGCTTGTGTTCCCAAACAGCGACCCTGTGAGGTTCGTGGTTGCGTTTTACGGGTGTCTCCTGGCAGAGCTGATTCCTGTTCCCATAGAAGTGCCGCTCGCGAGCAAGGTAGCAGTGCCGTCCGGCCGGCAGGGCTCCAGGGCATGGCACCGTGAGACTGGGCCATTCCTCCTAGGGAGTGCGAGTGGCCGGAATACAGAAGAGAGGAATGCAGCAGGAGAATTGGGTGCAGCTTTGCCTATAAATACTCCTTTTCTTGAATCCTATTAGTGGGATGTGTACTTAGATCAGTTTTGCTAGTAATGATTCCCAAAGGATTCTCTCGTTAGATGGAGCTGTTAAATCTTCTGTTTGAATTTCCTAACCTGAATGAAGAACATTTTCCCCTAATGAATAGAATTTGTGACTAGATAAGATTTTGTCAAACTCTTCCCCAAAACCGCTTGTTTGCTGATGATAATCTTCATTTCTTAGGGATAAATATAGAATCACTGTGATGTATTGTGGCTCATCTCTCGGAGCATATTTGAATATACAAGATGAAAATCCCCTCGTATTTCTGTTCACTTACATGTTGGCAAGCAGTTTTTTTTACTAACAAATGATTAATGTGGGATGCTTGCTGTTCTAGTTAGCAATAATGTTTTAAATATAAATATCAGTAATCTTTTTTTTGAAAAATATATCATTTTAATAGAAGACTGGGTATCTTTTTAGAAATTCAGAGTTTTCTGCCAGCCTCTCCCAGCATTCAGGCAGTTCTTAATTTAAGCACCATCGACAGCAAATATTCAGAAATCCCCCAAGCCTTTATTGGCAAGTAAATTTATTTACTTTTAAATATACCAGTATATTTAAAAGGATAATATACAATGATTCTTAGGAAAACACTTTACTAGAAATTTGTCAGCATATATAGAAAACAACAAGACTTTCCGAGGGACGTGCATAAAAGACTTAACTGAATGAATACGTGCCATATTTCTGCCTGGAAATTAATATTGTTGAAAAGGTCAGGCCTCTCCAAATCAATCTATAAATTTCAAACATAATCCAAGCAGTAGTGTTATTGCTGTTATTTTTGGAGTTAATAAAATGCTTCTGAGTGTCATTTGCAAGAATAAATTTTAAGAAATTGACCCACTATGCAGAGCTTTATATTGCATCATAAAAACAAAGCAAAAACCATCTTTTAAATTTAAAAACTCTTAAACTTTAATTTCATGAAAATACAGTATGTACCTATGAAAGTGAAAAAGGACCGACCTGTTCTGGCTGCCTTGTGGAGGCCGAGCGAGAGCCCTGCTGTCTGCGCCTCTGGGCCTGTGGCTCCGTGCGGACGTCCCCGCTGCATTCCTCTCTCTCCTGCAGGACGCCGGCGGCCAGCAGGCTGGGTTCCTGCTGGGCGGCTGTGGGGTCGCCCTGGCCCTGACCACGGATGCGTGTCAGAAAGGCCTGCCCAAGGCGCAGACGGGCGATGTGGCGACGTTCAAAGGTGGGGTCTCCTTATTAAACTGTGCCCTCGAGGCAAAACTTCCCCGGAATTGAACCTTATAGGCCTGGTGGGTCTTTGCCAGGAGACAAATGTCTCTGTCTTTATCTGGTGACACAAAGCCCTGCTGGCTTTGGGTGCCTGGAGCCGCGCTGTCCTGTGTGGTAGCCAGTGGCCGCAGGTGGCTAGTTGAGTGAAACGTACCTTAATTAAGGCCAGAAACATCTGCAGTGTGAGCTGTGGTCCGTGCTCAGTGGACAGCCCCAGGCTGTGTCTATGCATTGCAGGTGATGAGCCACTCTAATGAAAGATGTTCGTGTGGGAGGCGGGGCACATGGGAATCCCTGTGGTTTTTGTGTAACTTTTATATAATCTAAGTATCTTTTAAAAAATAGAAAAAAAATATTTAAAAAAAAAAGGCTAAATACGACAAGAAGTTCAGTCCTGCAGTCGTCCCAGCCACGGTTCACATGCTCAGCAGTTAGATGCTACCGTGCTGGGCAGCGCAGCCCCTCGCCCCCCTTCCACCCCCCTCCCACGCCCCTCCCGCGCCCCTCGCACACCCCTTGCCCCCCTTCCACCCCCCTCCCGCGCTCCTCGCGCTGGCTGTCTGCTCCCGGCAGGTTGGCCCCCCCTGGCCTGGCTGGTGGTTGATGGGAAGCATCTGGTAAAACCTCCCAAGGACTGGTGCCCCCCGACTCCGAGCACGGGGGCGGGAACCGCCTACATAGAGGTAAGGAGGCTCGGGAGCCGTGGGGCTTCCCCGTTGGCTCGGGTTTTGTCTCAGGCTGAGATTTCTCCTTGTGTTTTACCTTCACCCCGCGAGTTTGAAGTGCCGCACAGCACCTGCCCAAGTCTTTTCAGGCTGCCCCCTGACCTGATGCGCCCCTCACCAGGACACAGCATCTCACAGGCCCCTGCCCCAGCATGAGCTGAAGGAGGCCACCTGACAGTCAGACCAAATACGCCTCCCCATCGAGTGAGAGGAGCCCGACCTCGAGAGGGCCAGCGGCTTCTTGCAGGCTCCTCCAGCTTCCGCTCTGTCTGCACCCCCCCCCGGGAGTCTGCCTTCACAGACTCTCTTCTCATAACGTTTCAGTACAAAACCAGCAAGGAAGGCAGCACCATGGGGATCGCCGTGTCCCACGCGTCCCTGTTGGCACAGTGCCGTGCTCTGACGCAGGCGTGCGGCTACTCGGAAGGTAAAGGCTGCTGGGGCGCCAGCACACCTGATTCCTGCGCAGTGGGCGGTGTTGCCTCCGGTCCAGCTGTGCCAAGCAAGGGGGCTGTGGGCAGGTGCCCGTGGGGTCTGCAGAGCCGAGGCAGCCCGCTCGGGGCCCATGGCTTTATGGAGCACAAGAGTCACGTGCTGCTGGGCTCACTTGGGATGGTGCTGGGTTCAGCCTGTGATGTAGCTGAAGGGCAGCTTGGCACTCAGGAAAAGAAACAGGACAGGGCAGCAGCCCACGGGGACGTACTACTCTGTGACTCGTTGTGGCTTAAGCTGCCGTGCATGTAAAGAGGCAAGTGGAATCCTTAATAGACTAATATGGTATTAGATTATCTCTTAGTAAAGTAGAGGCAGCCCCCCATTTACTGTTAAATATCAAATGTTTAACTTAGAGAAATATTATAAAAATCTATAAAAATAGATACACGGTAGTTTCTTACATTGCAATTCTGTCATTGAACTGGAAAGCAAAATAGAATGGTATTTTTAAATATCTCAAACATTGGTGTTTAAAAGCAAGAGATAGCTTGAGGGGCACAGCTAAAGATTTCAGTAGAGATTTGGAAAAGTATTTTAGGTATTTTCAAGAACTTTATGGGCCCTTTAATAATTTTTAAAATTAAAATTATCAATCAAGTTCAAGTTTCTTCAGATCCTGTGCTAATCCTACATATATCAGCTATAATTTGGACTTTTTAGCTAACAAGGAGGATGCTTCCATTGTTCTCAGTCAGAATGCAGCTGCATTTCCTGCCAGGCAGAGCAGTTTCCCCTCATTTGCTCTGGCACACTGGCCTGTGGCAGGAGCCTGCCGTTCCCCACCCTCCTCTGCAGAAGCCTCTCGCTTCCTCTGTCCCTCTGAGGACGTGGCCAGGGGCGCTGTGCTGGGAACTGCCCCAGCTCCCTAAAACGCGCTCGGTCACTTGCCTCTGGAGTCAGAAGTGGGCAGGACGGAAGCAGCTCTGAAGGGAAGTGATGGGATCTACTGATCTTACGAAGGAAATTTGCATCCAGCGTTTCTGGAAAGGACACCTGCCCTGGGCTGTGAGAGCAGGAATTGAGGAATAAGGAAATCCCAACTTTCTATTCCGGAAAGAATATATACCCAAACCTTGGATTGAAGTGCTGGTCCTGCCTTGTGCCGTCTCTTGGGCGTGAGGCATCCCCGGGGGTCTCGGGCAGTGTGGCTGGTTTCGGTCCAGGAGGCCGTTCTGCCTGACCATCCCCGTCCACTTTCAGCGGAAACGTTGACGAACGTGCTGGATTTCAAGAGGGGCGCTGGCCTGTGGCACGGAGTGCTGACCGTGAGTGCCGCGCACCGTGCCGTCTGAGCATGGGGACGAGGCTCCGGCACCACTCTTGGGGTGGGGTCGGGTCAGGGACCAGCGCGTGGTGGTCACCCGCGCTTGCCTGCCCTGCGGTGCTGCAGCGGGCGGGCTCGGCCTCCTCAGGCGGCTCATTCCTCCCACAGAGCGTCATGAACAGAATGCACGTCGTCAGCATCCCCTACGCGCTCATGAAGGCCAACCCTCTGTCCTGGATTCAGAGCGTGAGCTCCTACAGAGGTAAGGGCCTTCCCCGAGACGCCTGTTTGAATTGGTGCTTCACGGTGAAGGGAAAAAACAGCAGTGCAAAATGGAGATGTGGCTGTGGAGCCCTGGACAGCCGCTCGGCCCAGCCGCTCCGCCCTTGGCGTGCTCCCCGCAGTCCCCCTGCAGGCTGCGGGACCTGACCGCTGTTTCCGCGGGACCGCAGGCTCCTGGCATCGCAGCGGTGCTTCCTAGTACTGGAAGGCCGTGGTTGCCGAGGCGCCAGGAGCAGAGGTGTTGGTTTCAGGGAAGCTTTCAGCAGCCAGTCCCCCTTGCAGGCAGAGTGCACTGCCCTGGCAGGGCCAGGGGCGGGCAGCTGGCCCTCCTCAGCCCGTGGCCCATGGCGCAGTCCTCTGCCGCCGCGGCCTGCGGCGCGGCTCTGGCTGTGCTCTGGGGACACCTCCTACGGCCCCCGAGGCTGGCCCAGCCCCTTTGATTGCACTGACTTGTCCCAGCCACCTGCATTTCAACTGTGCAGATCACAGTGCCCATTCCTGGGGGCACACGCTCTGTGCGATGTGTTTTCAGATGTGGTTTCTAGTCTCAGAGCAGCCGTCAGGTCCATTTCAGAGGAAAACTGAAGCCCAGCAGCAGGGGCAGGTGCCCTGTAGTGAGCACACAGGCAGAATGGCGGCTGGCGCCCGTCCGTGCAGATCCCTCGGCGCCCCCTCCCACCTCCCCTCTGCCTCTTCCCTTCTCCTTCCCTCTCCTCCCCATCCCACTCTGTCCCCCACCCCCAGGCTTCCAGCCACACAGCACATAGGTCAGCAAGTGCAGGGGAGGAGAGAGGAGGAAGACACGGGGGTCTGAAAAGTGCTGCAGAGCTTCGGGAAAACAGAGCGGATTTGCATTCACTCACCCAAAGGACCCAAGTCAATTTTAAGTCAGGTGGGGCTGGGACAAATCTTAGCTTCCTGGGGCATCTGTAACGGAGCACCACAAGGCGGGTGCACCAAAGGCAGAGGCTCGTGGCCTCTCAGTTCAGGAGGCCGGAGGCCAGAATCCAGGGGGGTCAGCAGGGCTGCACCCGAAGCCGGAGGTCCTGGCCGTGGTTGCCGGCGCGTGGAGCCCCTGCTCTGCGTCCGCTGCGAGGCTGTTGTCTGCCTGACTGTGCCCAGATCTCCTCTCCTTGCTCGTGGTCTTGGGCCTCAGCGGGACTCGTGGCATCTCCAGCCACCGTCTGGGGACCGGGGGCTGGGGCTTGAGTATCCTGAGGGTCGCGGTCTGGTCTGGAGCGGGGAGGTTCAGCGGCTTGTCAGCGCGCGTAGACGGCCCTCTCTGTGCCCTGTTGTGTGCCTGCAGCGGGGCCGGGGCACAGCGGCCTCACGTGGCCACCTGTGCTGACACCACCTTGCTTGCGTTCCCTGCAGCCCGTACCGCACTGGTGAAGTCTCGTGACATGCACTGGTCTCTCTTAGCCCAGCGGGGCCAGAGGGACGTCAGCCTCAGCTCGTTGCGTATGTTGATCGTGGCAGACGGCGCCAACCCGTGTGAGTGGCTGGCTGTGGACGCGGGCCCCGCCCTTGCTGCTTGCTGGAGTTGCGGTGTTGTCTGGAGCACGCAGCCTGAGCTCAGCGACTTCAAAAGGCCTTCTTAAGAAGCTACCAGAACGTAGCTTTGGAATTGGGGGCGCACCTCCTGTTTCCCTCAGGTCTGCGCCCCAAGCACACAGGCCTCCAGTCCCCCTGAGGCTGCTGGGCACTGGCCTGGCCAGCTCTGTCGTGCTCTGGGGGAGCCGCCCACCCCCACCGTGGGCTCTGCAGGGGGAGGCAGTGAGCAGCCGTGTGTTGCCCTGGGCTTGGACGGAGTGATGGGGGAGAGGGGCAGCGACAAGTGTTGTTTCTCGGTGGGAAACACGGTGGGGGGCAGCGTTTAAGAGACTTTTCATGAGAAACTTCCAACTTCTTATTTGCTGGTGATTTGCAGATACACCATGTGCTGGTTTCTTGTGAACAGCCCCACCTTCCTGCCCCATAAAGCGTTTGCGTTCCTGTGCAGCCCCATAAACCTTACATGGTAGTGGGATTGCCGCCGTCAGGCTCGTGGCCGTGCCGCCTCCTGCCAGCGCTCCGTCCCTCTGCCCCACTCTCTCCTGCAGGGTCGATATCCTCCTGCGACGCCTTCCTCAACGTCTTCCAGTCCAGAGGCCTGAGGCCGGAGGTCATCTGCCCCTGCGCCAGCTCTCCCGAAGCCCTCACGGTCGCTCTCCGCAGGTACCTCAGGCATCGCGGCTTCACGGCTGTCTTACACACACCCCCAAGTTACTTTGGTGTCAAATTCGGTAGACTTGTCTTTCTCAGCGATAGAAATCATGAGGCATTTGCTTGCTTGCTTGGTCGTTTCTCAGGCACCTGCCGGGCTCCTGCCCTTGCCAGCGCTGGGCCGCGTGCCCTCCTCACCGGCTCGAGGGCCCCTCGGGGGTGGGAGCTGCTGAGGGCGGGTGGCATGCTTTTGTCTTGGCCAGTTTTCCAAGAGTCATTGGTGCAGTGGCAGCGTGTTCTCCGTGCTGCCATGTCTTCCTCCTGCCATCGGCCCCACGCTCTAGTCACAACCCTCATGCTGAGGGTGGGCTGGGGAGTCCCTGGGCCGGTGCCCCCTGGGTTCTCTCAGGTGGTCAGCGCATCGCTTTCCCAGGTCAGCAGGGCGTGGCCATCCCCGTCCTGGCCATGGCGAGCACCGCGGCCGAGAAGCTGGCTCTGTGGGAGGCGGCTCAGCGGCCTGCGTGCCGCCCACCGTGGCACAGGTCTGCCTTCCCAGGGAGGCCCTCGCTGCTGGGCCGTCCGTGCATCTGTTCAACTGAAGGCCATGTGGGCAGGGTCCAGAGTCTGCCGAGCTGGCGCCACCCGGCTCACGGGGGTCTTTGCTCACCATTCTCGGCTCCTACGCAACACCCCTCGCCCACCCTGCCCACCAGGCGCTCCTAAAACCGGGCCCTTCCGTGTTTTTGCCATTGCTGTGGCTCCCAGATGGTTTCTGCCCTCCATGCAGCCTTAGGAGATTGGCCAGGGCGCGTCACGTCTGCATAACTGGGGCGCGCTCACGCGTGTGCCGGCATGCAGCAGGCTTAAGTTTAGCATCAGAAGCAGCACCTTGGTCCTTCGCAAACAGCGGGTGGCCCTGCAGCCCTTGGTCCCGTGGCGATGCTTTGCCTGACGGGGCGGTTCTGTCTGCACCCCGCGGGGCTCCACTCGCTGCCGCGTAACCAGCTGCTCCCTGCGGCAGCTCCCACGTGGCTCCCTCTCTCTTCCTGTGGGCCGGGACCTCGGGGCCGCCTCCGCAGGGTGGCTCTGCCTCGCAGTGAGGTGGTTCCTGGAGCTGGGACCGTGAGGCAGAGCGCGGCTGGCTGGCGTTTCCCTGCCTCTTAGGCTCGGGGCCTCTGCCTCTGCGCTCACAGCACAGCGGCCCCAGCACCGTCACTGCTCACCTCTGGTGGCCTTGGGTGTCGCAGGGTGGGCCAGACCCACCCGACCAGGAGAGGGACACAGACGCCCCCTCTCAACAGCAGTGTCAGAGTCACGCTGTAGGAAGGGCGAGGGGGCAGAGGTGTTGTCACAGCCAACCTTAGACACGTGCGGGGCTGCGGGGCAGGCTGCAGCGGGGCTGTGGGGCAGGCTGAGCGGGGCAAGCTGAGCAGGGCAGGCTGCGCGGGGCTGCGGGGCAGGCTGAGCGGGGCAGGCTGCGCGGGGCTGCGGGGCAGGCTGAGCGGGGCTGCGGGGCAGGCTGAGCGGGGCAGGCTGCAGCGGGGCTGCGGGGCAGGCTGCGCGGGGCTGCGGGGCAGGCTGAGCGGGGCTGCGGGGCAGGCCGAGCGGGGCAGGCTGCAGCGGCAGGTGTGGCTCCAGCACAGCGCGTCCCGCAGGCACGCTGTTCTCGTCTCTTCAGTGTGATCTGGTGCTTCGCTTCCTAGGCCGCCTGACCTGGGAGGACCCCCGCCGAGAAAAGCGGTCCTGTCGATGGACGGCCTGCGTTACGGAGTGATCAGAGTCGACACCGAAGAAAAGCTGTCGGTTCTCACTGTCCAGGACGTTGGCCAGGTGGTGCCTGGAGGTAAGGCCGGCACACAGCGCCCCAGAAGCGTACGATAGGAGGTTTCCGTTGTCTGCCGAGCTCACGCCGAACTTAAAGATGAGCTGCCGTTCACAACAGTTTGCGCCCTGTGGGTCTGGCCTTGAGTTCTCTGACTCTGGGGAAACGGCGACAATCGCTCGCTCTGCACCAGGCACCAGCAGCCATGCGGTTGGCCCCTGAGGAAATGGGGACGTTTTAAGATATTTAAGTTGTAACAGGTATGTGTGTGTTGGATTGGGATTCCCAGAAATTCCTGTTGGCTCCAAAAAGGTCAGTGTGACCCATCTGCGAGAAACCAGGACCAGTTGGCCTGCACGTGCCGTTAAGGGTTTGGGGGTTTCACTTGGCCCTGGCACAAGAAGAGAGGGTGGCAGGGCAGTTGCCCACAGTTTGTCTGCAGGTGGGCGGGTGCCAGGGCACAGGCTCAGGGAGGTCACTGGGCAGAGACGGGCAGGGGTACTCGGCAGTGCTTGTGGTAGGTGTGAGCCCTGGGCTGCTCTCAGCTGCCCCTCTTTGCCCCAGCCCTGCTGCTTCTCTGGCTCCCCACCGTCCCACGACAACCTTCTGGGGGTCCCAGGCGGCTGTTTTGATCTGCTTTGGTGACATCTGAAGGCAGGGCCTCTCTCTCAGCCCAGTCACCCTGTTTCCACGCTGTTGTGGCTGCCGGGAGTCTGCGTGGCACACAAGGGCCTGGCGCCCTGGCCTCGTCCTTGCAGGAAGGTCATGCGCAGATGACGCTTTGTGTCCTCAATTGCCAGTGTAGCCGCGAGTCAGCCCTCCTGAGCCACCCCTCTGTGTGTTACTTGTTTGACTCTGAGGTGTTTTTCCTTTTATCAGCTCATGTGTGTGTGGTGAAGGTAGAAGGTGCCCCTCATCTTTGTAAAACTGATGAGGTTGGGGAAATATGCGTCAGTTCCGGTGCAGCTGGCATGGCCTACTATGGACTGCTGGGGATCACGAAGAGCGTGTTTGAGGTTCGTGCGTCTCTGGCTGCGGTTCAAGCTCCCTGAGGGCCTCCAGGGACGCCTGCCAGTGGGCATGGACGGGCCTGCGGGAGGTGGGGCCGCCAGCCGGTAGCCCCTGGCCGGCTCCCCCTGGCCGGCTCCCCCTGGCCGGCTCCCCCAGGCCGGCTCCCCAGGCTGGCTCTGGAGGGCGGCCTCTGCGCACCCCAGGAGGGCGTGGCTGTGTCGCTGGCGACTGGCTGGGCAAGCGCCCTAGCAGGAGAAGCCAGCCCTCCACTGTGGGTCCTTCTTGTAGGAGGCGAAGCCGACAGACTCCAGGGAGCAGGCCCCCTGGGCAGCGCGCAGAGTGGGGTCTCGCCCAGCTGGCAGAGGCCCTGGCCCCTGGGCAGCCTCTGTCTTGGGGTGGGGCCACAGCCTGACGGTCCCCTCTCTGCTCCGTGCAGGCCGTCCCCGTCTCTGCAGGGGGTGCACCCATCTCTGACCGGCCTTTCACCAGGACGGGCCTGCTGGGCTTCGTCGGGCCTGTGAGTACCCGGGCGCGCTTCCTGCGCCTTTGCTGTGGCCCTGCACAGCAGCAGGCAGGGGCACCCGCCTCCACCCCTGATGGGCCTCACCTGTGGGCGGGGCCAGCCTGCAGGCACGCACAGGTAAAGGGTGGGCGGGGCCAGCCGGCTGCACTGGCAGGGAGCTCAGGCTTTCCAAATAAATAGAAAATAAATACTGAGGCGTTGGTAAGACCTTCGGTGTCTGGAGGCCTTTGGGCTGTCAGGCCGGCACCCAGTGGGTGTTAGAGGCAGAGGTGCCGTAGGACGTCTCACCATGCTAGAACCGCCCCCGGAAGGGGGTTGCTGGCCCAGAAAGCCCCTGGCGCTGAATTTGGGGATCTGCTTTACCCCACGAGGACTCGGAGTCCTTCACGGCGTCCGTGCCTCCGGGCTTTGCTGCCCTGCATCCCCAGGCCCCTCTCCATGCCCGCCTGCGGGCCCCGCCTGCCACCCCAGAGCCCGCCCTGCGCTCCTTACGGCCGTGTGCCTGCCTGCGGCGCGGGGTGGCTGAACGCGGGCGCCCGCGCAGCCCTGCCCTGGCGCAGAGCGCCGACGGGCACCCTTGCCTTCAGGACAGCCTGGTCTTCGTCGTGGGCAGACTGGACGGGCTGATGGTGGTCGGCGCCCGCAGGCACAACGCAGACGACCTCGTGGCCACCGCCCTGGCCGTGGAGCCCGTGAAGCTTGTCTACAGAGGCAGGTGCCGCGCTGGGGGATCCCTGTGCCGCGCGCCGCAGCTGGGAGGGAAGCCCGGGGAGTCTGGACCTGTAAAACCTAAACATTTCCATGCATCAGAAACACTCATTAAAAAAGAAAAGAAACGTAGTTGCAGTTAAGTTGCCAGAGACACCATCCTCACCATCCGGAGTCCACCCAGTCCCCTGAGGAAGGAAAACCCAGCTGCACGGGGCGCGTCAGCCACAGCAGGAACGGGGCTGGCAGTGAGCGGGAGCTGGCTCCGTTTCCCAGCCGCTCGGAAGTGCACCTCAGAGCAGTGCAGAGCCGTGCTCCAGGGAACCGCTGCAGGCGGGATGAGGGTCAGGGTTCCTGTCCCGGATCTTTTAAGCAAGTACCTTAGAGGTCCTCCCTCCCCAGAGCAAGTGCACTGCCGGGGACCAGGCCGCAGTTGGCAAAGAGGCCGGAAGCCCACCCACTCCGGCCACCACTCACCGCTCCTGAGCGGCCCACTCAGCGGGGCCACATTTTTAAAGGCTGTTCTTCCAAACGGGGTGCCTTTTGGTCACCCCCAGCGAGGTGCCTGTGAAGCAGCCTCAGCCCCGTCCTTGCACAGGTCTTAGAGGAATGAGTAGGGGATTCTGACGGAATTGGCCTGGGCTGCCGCCCTCCCCCAGGGCCAGCTCCCAGCACAGCAGAAACTGCCAGGGCAGGGGCTTTGCGGAGGGCGAGGGCGAGGGCGAGGGCGAGGTGAGGTGAGGGTGAGGGTAAGGTTAGGGTTAGGTGAGACTGAGGTGAGGGGAGGGGAGGGGAGGGGTATGGGGTGAGCTGAGGCTATGAGGGTGAGCCAGGCAGGGGCAGGGTGGCCACTCCCTGGGCGCGGGGCCTCTGCCTTTCCCCCTGGCCGATGCCTCAGGGTGTCAGTACCTGCCCCTTGCAGTAGATGAAGCAACTACTCCAGGGCACTGGGGAGGGCTGCGGCAGGGCCAGCCCCCAGGAGCAGACGCCTGAGTGTCTGAGCCAAGAGGAGGTCCAGGCCCCTCGCGCCCAGGACGCCCACGAGGGCCGGATCCCCATTGGCTGTTGTCGGGCAGAGGCGCCCCCGGAAGCTTCCGAGCGAGGCGGCAGTTGAGCCATGTCTTTAAAAATGTAAAAGGAACTCAGGCCTATGAATTTTATGTCCCTCCAAATTGTCACTTAAATGTGCGTTTGAAATAAAAATACAAAGGTTTTTTTTTTTTTGAGCATACAAGATTTAGAAGTTTTGACACAAAAAGACCCATACTGGAAACACTTTCGGATGAGGGCTTAAGAGACTCAAGCAGCGTGAAAGTAAGGACGAGTGACTGCTCCGAGGCGTTTGCTGTGTAGGAGGAAGTGCGCCCCAGCCGAGGTGAAGAGTAAGCGAAGGCAGGTGCACAGAGACCAGAGTCAGCAGCAGGCAGCACGCGGGGGCTTGGTGGGGAGCCCACCTTCGTGCCGCCTAAGGGAGAAGCAGTGTCGACGCGCAGTCGAGGAGGAGAAGACGGCAGTGCAGAGAAAATGGGCACACTGAGGGGAGAGCAGCAGATCCTGAGAGGCCAGTGACCACAATGAGCATGAGTAGATTGACTTGGCTGAGAGCAGATTTGATCAGTTGGATTAAAAATACATAATTAATTGAACTTCTAGATAAGGACTTGTGCACAAAGAAATTTAGCGCGTATCTGATGTTAGAATTAAGCACGATTTTCTTTCTGAAGGTGTGTGCCTGGTTGATTTGCTTTGCGCAGTAGTCCTCACTGTTTTCATGAATTGAAACTTATTTCAACCCTAGTAGAGGAGATTAAAATGACTGATTACTTCAGAAATTCTTAATAAGGAGCCCATATTTTACCTCCGAATTTTCAAATATTAATACAGCCTAAATCTTTCCCTTTTAAGGGAAAACAAGCACCCGTCTTGCTTGGTTCCCTTTGGCTTGCGTCACCTTTGCGTCCTTCTCGGCTTCAGAATAGCAGTGTTCCCTGTGACGGTGCTGCACGACGACCGCATCGTGCTCGTGGCGGAGCAGCGGCCGGACGCCGCCGAGGGCGACAGCTTCCGGTGGATGAGCCGCGTGCTGCAGGTGGGCCCCGGGCCGCCAGCCCCTCCGCCCGCGCTCCGCTCACGGGCAGCCTTGCTTGGCGCCGTGTGGCAGAGGAACCTCTCCTGTGTTTTCCGAGTGTGCGTGGTCTCCCCAGTCCATTCCTTCTGCTCTCCCCGCCCTCCACCTGTGCTGGCTCCAGCCTGGCTTCTGGAACATTCTGCCTCTTTATAGTCATGCTGAGCAGTTGCTCTGTGCTGCACCATTGGGTCTGCCTTACTGAGGGCTTTAACCTTGACTGGAAGGACCCCTGCCCCGCCCTCCCACCGCCAGCACCTGGTCGGCACTAAGCCAGTGTGTTTCACGAGGACCGTGGGAGTGGCCCAGGAAGTGCCACGAGCTTAGCGGCTGCAAACAGCAACCAGTCGTCTCGGCGCTCTGCAGACTGAGGTCCGGCCTCAGGGTGCTGGCAGGCCATGCTCCCTGAAACCCCTTGGGAAGACCCTCTGCCTCTTCCAGATTCGGGTGTGTCCAGCTATGCTTGGCCCCACCCTAACCCAGTAGGGCCTCTTTTTAGTCTAGTTATGTCTTTAAAGACCTTATTTCCAAATAAGATCGTGCTCCCAAGAACTAAGAACTAGGACGTCAGCAGTCTTCTTGGGAGACACATTTTAAACCATGAAAACCCGCCCTCTGGCCCATCAAACTCAGGTCCTTCCCCGTCCCAGCAACCCCAAAGTCTTAGCCCCTCCAGCCTCCATTCCTAAGTCCAGAGCCTTCTCCACATCAGTCATGGATAAGCCTTGGGGTTCAGTCCATCCTGGCGTAAAGTTCCTCTCTGCCTGTGGACCTTTGAAACCAGAAAGCAGTCTGTCTGCTTCCGAAACGCAATGATGGGACATTCCTATTCCAAAAGGGAAAAGCTGAAGGGGGGAAGCAGGGGTGACGGGTCCCAAGCAAGTGTGAAACCCAGCAGGGCAAGTTCCATTAGGTTTCAAGCCATGAGAATATCCTCTGGCCTGATGCTCTGTTCTCTGGGTCTGCCAGAGCAGCGGCCAGCCCCTGACCACCGGTCTGGCAGCCCTGCTCTCTTGGCTCTGGAAAGCCCCACCGACCCAGAACTCTGCACGTGGGGCTCTGCCCTCAGAGCCCCCCTTGCCTCATCTCGCCCCGTCTCTCCCCGCCAGGCCAAGCCGTCCCTGTTCCAGCTGATAGAAAGTTCTCAAAAGCCTTGTTGGCCCCCGTGCAGTTCTCGGGTTTCCCACAGAGCTTGCCTGGATAACCTGCCGCTGTTCCTCTGCTAGATGTCGATTGGAGCCACGAGTCCCAACCTCACCTCTTCAGCAAACGGCTTCAGAGCCTGTTGTCTAGGCTGGGAATTCTCCGAATCACCAGTCATGAGTGCTGGCTCCTTTTTGCTGAGGGTCGTGTGTATTTTATGACAAGTGGCAGGAGAACTCCGGCCACACCTCCCACTGCTGCCTGGAAGTGTCAGCCGGATGCCACGTTCCCCTTCGGGCTCTGCTTTCTACCAAACAGAGCACAGTTTGGCCCAGGGTCCTGCACCTTTCCCTCCTGCTGCCTGGGGCCTCGCGTGATGCGCCTTTAAGAGCCCTGCTCGCCCTAAGTCTGTTTATGACGAGCCGGGGAAGCGTGCCCGTGGCTCTCCCCTCGCTCCCGGCTGCTGTTTGGGTGACAGCTAAGTCCATGTGCTGAGGGCCCAACCCACAGTGCCCAGAACGCAGCCCTATTTGGAAATAAGGTGTCCGGAGGTGGTAGGGTGGGCCCTCGTGCAGTGCGACTGCCGCCCTACGAGAAGGGGCGAGCTTGGGCAGCGGCGCCGGAGAGAAGGTGTGCGGCCCAGCACCGCCGGCCGGCAGCCTCCAGACCCTGGGCGAGGCAGGGGCAGCTTCCGCCGCGGGATCCAGAGGGCGCGTGGCCCTGTCGGCCCTGACCCGGGGCTGGGGCCTCCAGAGCCGCGAGGCACTGCCCTCTGCCCTCTCGGCCACCTGGCTAGTGGCCCTCCAGCAGCCGGGAGGGGAGGACGCGCCGTGGCAGCAAAGCCGCGTGAGGCAACGAGGGCAAAAGCCTAGTTGCCTTGAAGAGACTGTTGGTAGAAATGTTTCCTTTTTTATCCTTACTTTAGACTTAATTTTCCTGTCTTCTAACTTACTTAGGTGGGCACTTAGGTTGTCAGAACCATTTGGATTTTAAACGGCGGTTCATTTTAGTGCATCAGGACTGCATGGACAGGACAGTTGATTTAGAACTTTCCCTGCAGCCTGTGGGAATGGCTCATCTGGCACCGCGCCAGGCCAGTCTTTGTCCTGTTCCCAGCGCCCTGGAGCCTGTGAGCTCTCCCGGGCTCTACTTCCCACCTAGTGGGTGGCTCCAGGACCCTGCGGCCCCGGGGAAGGGTCTCCAGAGCTCAGGCCGTGGCTGGCTGTAGCCTCGTGCTCGTTGGCAGTAGTGGCCGCGTAGGTAAGGAAACGTGTGTGGAGACTTTTGAGCGCTCACCTCTGCTGTGCCGAGGCACCTGGAGGCGCGCCCTGCCGCCGGGGCCTGGCGGCTTCGGCCCTCACTTCCGGCAGCTTCCCTTGGAGGGAGCAGTGCTCTGTACCGGGGTTAGACCTGGGGGCCGACCGGGTTCAGGTTGTTTTCTGGCAAAGTTCCCATCACTGGAGGCGCCCAGCACCCGATGCCTCTTGGCTGGTCAGCTCTGCCCACACCTGCCTGTCGAGTGGGAGTTGCACAGCAGCCACTCCCTCCTCGCTAACTGCAGCAGCCACAGAGATTTCTCCTCCAAAGAGCTCCGGGCCCTCTCCAAGCCCCCATCCCCCAGAGGCAGGCGAGACAGAAGGTTGAGTCCAGAACAGCGCGTCCGTCTTCTAGAACCCTCCGAGGGACTGCTGGGCTGTGTTGGGTTGGGCTGGTTCCCTAGGCCTTGTGGATTTAAGCGTGGGACGGGTTCCAGTCTGCTAGAGTCATCTCTATTTTTCACTGGCCGACGGGAGCCCTTTTGACGCTCCCAGGCAGCCAGTGGCGCCCTAAGAGGGCTGGGGGCACAGCCCGCCGCGCCTGATCCAGGGACCCTCGCTCCCTCGGGGATGGCACCTGCGCCAGCTTAGTCTCTGCTTCTGGGCAGAGGTAAAAGCCGGCGTGCGCTTTTAAGACCACGTGTGCCCTGCGTTTAGGCTGGCGGCCCCAGGCCCCTTCAGGGCCACAGGCTTTCTCTCAGCTCACCGCTGTCCTCTCTGCCACACACAAGCGCGGTTGTTGGCAGCCCTGGCAGTTGCCTGTTCGCTGCAGCACACCACCCTGAGGACAGAGGCTCCAAGGGGTCCTTGCGGCTCTCTCTGCCTCGGGGCGGCCCCACCAGGGAGGGCGGCGGTCGCTGTGATTCTGCGTCGCCTTGAAGAGCTCCTCTCCGACCGTGCGCCATCTGGGTTCCAGCTGGGTTGTGTTTGTTTGATTTTACTTTCAGTTTTTAGATTGCGTTTTAAAAATTTGTAAATATGTGAGATATCTGTATGGCTCCAAAGTCAGATATAAAAGTAGGGACTTTTCAGAGAAGTAACAGCTTGTCCCTGCTTATCATGCAAACTGCTTTTATGGCTTCTCCCTGCTGGGAGCAGGTGGGAGTGCGTGTGAGTGGCGTGTGCCCCTTTCCTGCTTGGGTGGAGAGCTGCGCCTCTGCCCCACATCCTCACTTCACAGTGCGTCACACACCCCTCCCTTCCAGGCCGTGGACAGCATCCACCAGGTGGGGGTATACTGCCTGGCCCTGGTGCCTGCCAACAGCTTGCCCAAGGCTCCTCTCGGCGGGATTCATGTTTCTGAAACCAAGCGGCGCTTTCTGGAGGGGATCCTGCACCCGTGCAGCGTGCTCATGTGCCCTCACGCCTGCACCACCAACCTCCCCAAGCCTCGCCAGAAGCAACCAGGTCAGCCTCCACCCCGGACACACCCTGGCACGCACACCACGCAGGCGCGTGCAAACCGCCGGCCGCTCCCACCTGCCTCACCTGTTAAGAGCCAGTTTTAATCGTTGAACTCGAGCAGAGAGTCTTGGCTTTGGAGGGCTGGGAACGGTTCGCTTTGGCATAGACGCTGCCCCAGAGCAGCCTTGGAGCTCTGGCCTGACGAGCTCTGCCGCGACCCGGGGTCTCCTCGCTCTGGGGTGGCCTGGCCGCGGCGGGCCCTGGCCAGTGTCATGCTCCCTGCCTTGGCTTCTGCAGGTTTAAACGCTGATTGAGACCGGTTTCACTATTGCATGTCTTTTTCCTTCCTTGCTTATGTAAATTTTAAAAGCAGCTAGGTTTTCTTTTGCTGACTGTTGAACACATAAAATATCACTAAATAAAATGCATTTAATCAGGAAGATTATTCCATTTCTTGGCATATGCATAAAATGCAGTAAATCAAAGAAACATACTAAGAATTTGGTTGTGGCTGAAGTGAAATCATGTCCCCCAATTGTATGCCACGTGGTGAGTTTCTCAGTGTAACGTAATTTACAGAGGCGGTTTCTGGCTGTCACTTAGTGTGAGCCTTGTCGCTGGTTTTCTAGACATTGGCGTCTTAGTAGACAAGTTAAATGTCTAACTCAAATGAGTCTTCAAAGTGAAAAGAAATAAGCCCCTGTGTGATCATGGATTAGAAACTGTCGGCTTGTCGTTCACAATTTCCCCTGGCTTCTAGAAGCTGGACCGGCCTCAATGATTGTGGGTAACCTCGTTGCTGGGAAGAGACTTGCCCAGGCCTCGGGCAGAGAGCTCGCCCACCCGGAGGACAGCGACCAGGCAAGGAAGGTGTGTGCCCGGTCCCTGGGCAGGCCGGGGTGGGCCCCCGCCCGGCGCCCGGCGCCCGGCGCTGAGCCGCCCCTCTCCGCGCAGTTCCTGTCCCTGGCCGACGTGCTGCAGTGGCGAGCCCACACCGTGCCGGACCACCCGCTGTACCTGCTGCTGAATGCCAAGGTGAGGCCCCGCTCGCCGCGCCCAGGGGCTCAGGAACAGCGCTCGAGGCGCACGGCTCAGAGGCTGTGCCTCTCCCGGCCCGGCACGGCTCCCTGCCTGCTCTTTTTTCTGTAGACCTTAGGTTCTGTTTGAGTCACACCATTGTGTTTCCATTGATTTTATATTTGATAGGAAAATTCTCACCAGCACCACTTTTTTATTTTATTTTTTTTAAATTTAAGAATAGCATGTGTGTGTGTGTGTGTGTGTGTGTGTAAATCATCTTAAATTTGTGAACTGAAGGGAAATTTTTATTTTGTAAAAATTAGGAATTTTAGTCTTTCTGCATTTGTTTACAGCCTTAAAATGACAAATACTGCTCACTGACCTAATTCTGCTGTAGATCCAGAAGTTCACTTTCAAGTATTCTAAGTAAAGAAGCATTATCTGTAATCCTCACATCCAGGTTATGGGCAGGAAGACAAGCTGTGAAACCAAAAAAAAGCCACACGGCAATGAAGTCTGAACCTGGCCCACGGCGGGGTGTGCTGTGGGGGCTGAGGCCCGTGAGCTTGTCTGAGCTGGGCTTTCTTACTGCCCACCACTGGCCAGTATTTTATTCAGTCAGAAAATATTTGAGTGCCTGCTGTGTACACAGTATTAAGCAAGAAAAAAGGGGGTCTCTGCTTTCATGCCACTTACAATAAGTCTCCCCTGCTAGAAAGCAAGCACTGAGACTTTGTCTTTTCTTGCTCACTCTTGTTTCCACATTCAGTAAACAGTTATTTAATACTTGGTCACATTCTAAAGCATAAATACAACCAAAAATCAGTGACCAAGATAAAATCAGGTCACGATGAGAGCCGTGAGACACGTGGAGCAGAAGTGAGTGCCGGTGGGGGGGCCTAGATAGAGGCCGTTCTGTGCCCTGGAGCCACGGCTGGGCGCCTGTGCGCAGGGCTCTGCAGCCGCGGCGGCCTGGGGAGGTTCAGGCGGCCCATGGCTGGAGCTGGTGGGCTACGGGGAGAGGACTCAGAGGAGGCCAGGGATTGGGGAGGGGGCGTTGTCCTAAGTGTTCCTCCAGAAGTTCTGCTGGGGCGTCCCTCGTGCACCCCTGGAGGCTCTGCTGGGGCGT
>JAKSZT010013817.1:82077-143840 GCA_026826555.1 Tolypeutes matacus | reverse complement strand
CAGGAAGCTCTGAGCCTTATTGGGCAGCAGGGACACAGCACAGTTCTGGATCACAGAAGAGTTCTCTGATTTGTAAGAGGGTGACCAGGAGCACAGAGGCCGCAGAGGCCATTTCCCTGCAGGGATGCTGTTAGCTCGGAGAAGAGTGAAAGCAGCGGAGGTGGAGATGTGCATAGGTTTGCGGTAGGTTTAGGGGTGAGATCTGCAGGTGCTGATGACGTCTTGGGTGTTGGAACGAAGACTGGCCACACCAGCAGGCGGATCACTTGTCCCTGGACGCGGAGACGTGCAGCGAGGGCCCAGCACAGGGGCTTGTCGGGTGTGCACATGGGGTTCCAGTGGGCCTGGGGTGCGCGACCAGGCCCAGAGGCAGGTGTGGAGGCTGTTTCCTGGAGTTGCTCTTTAGAGGCCCAGGTCCTCCTGGGCTGAGAGCAGAGAAGGAGCAGGGGCCTGGTGCTGGGCCCACAGGTGTTAGCAGAAGCAGAGGTGAGAGAACAGGGCTAGAGGGCCGGGAGCAAGCCCAGGGCTGCTGAGCGTTCTAGAATGATGAAGCTGGAAGAGTGGCCCGTTCGCCTGGCTGCCTGACCGTGTCCTGGTGGCGTGCACAGGGGAGGGGCGGGGAGACCCCGACTGTGCCCGAGAGACATGCCAACAAGATATGAACCTGGAGAAGGGATGGGAAGGAGATGTGCCAGGAGCTAGAAGCAAAGTTAGCTTTTCAATCAGTAAGTCTTCTTTTGAGTGGATTCTTTGAAGAAAAAATCAGTATGATGAAAGAATAAGAAAGCTCAATAAATATGAAGTGGCTACAGACAGGAAGACTGATGTATTTTAAATTCAGAAGGCAAATGAGTAAAAAGAACAAGAGCAAATGAATTTAAATGTGGGAAATAAAAGGACAAATGGACAAATGCTAATATACTAGGAGACTTCTACAGATCTCTCAATGCTTTGTAATCCAGTCAGCAAAAAAATAGTCAAGAGACAAAACCGTACCTGCATAGCTCTAACAGCATAGGCTGGGGGCATCTAACGGCACTCCTTGTTTTTGCTCTTGTGTTATTGCAGTGCCTTGTGGTGGGATGCTCAGTCTTCCTCAGTCGGCCATAGCGCCCATGGTTGTCATTTGGGTTACATCAGAACAGTTCTCCCGTTGATGTCCATGCTGGGTGGGCTGGGTTTATGAATAAAGTAATGTTGGTTTAATAACAAAATTAAGCCATGTACTGTTCTGCCTAATTAAGCCCCAGCTGCGTTCCCAAATACATGTTCTGTTCACTTTCTCGGGGCTAAAGGGCAGGCTTCCCGGGAGACAAGACAGTTCTGAACTTGTGTGGACTTTTATGTACTATAACCTTCATCCAAGAAACAGAATGACTAGAAGGAATTAGCCAATCTCCCATGCATATTAAGAAAGTTTAATTACCACCCAGTAATTGATAGATTAAGCAGACAAAAAATTGATAAAGGTATAGAATGTTTGAGCATCACAATTACAAGGTTTTATTTAATGGACATATACAGAATCATGTATTCAACAATTAGAGAACTTCCAAAACAAGTCTATACTAATACCAAAGATTTGACATGAAACAGACCAGTGTCTCTGACAACAGTGCAATTATATCAGAAACCAGTGACCAAAGAATAGAGATGACTAGGTAATTGAAAAATTTTAGTTATACCCTTAAATAACTCAAATAAATCATAATGCAAGTTATAGTTAGAAAATAACATTAGTGAAAAATTATATTTCAGAACTTTGTAGAAACAGCTAAAGCAGTTCTGGAAAGAGACATATAACCTTAAATGTGTATACAAGAAAAACAGGTGGAAATAAATGACTTAAGCATCTCACCAAATAGGTTAGCAAAAGAACAACGAATAAACTCAAAGTAAAAGAAAGGAAATAAGTAAGAGCAGAAATAAATGACATAAAAAGCAAAGAGAAAGTAGAATCAACAAAACCAAAAACAGGTTTGTTGGAGACTAATAAATTTGGCAAACCTCAAGATTGATCAAGACTGAGATGAGACACAAATGAAAAATAATAGAAAAAGGGAACATAAGATACAGCAGAGATGTAAAATCATTAAAAAAGCAATCACTTTGAAAACTTAGACACAATGGACAATTTCCTGGGTAGAGATGGGGCATGGAATACTACATGTTAAAACTGAATCAAGAAGGGAAAAAAACTTGGAAAGACCTATAAACCTTAAAATAATGAATCAAGAATGTTAAATCTACCCTCATTCCTCATTTTTTTAAAATCTTGTTTTACAGATGAGATCTACTAAATATTGAAGTAACTTTTAATCGTCCCAGTTTTAAACAGAGCTATTTCAGAGAATAGAAGGGAGACCACTTTCCAATATATTTTATGAGTCTAGCAAAACCTCCACACCCAGACAAGATGAGAATACTACAAAGGAAGATTTCAGACCAATTTCACGTGTGAACATAAGTGTAAGACTCTGAGTCAACTACTGAGAAGCCGTATCTGTGTGTGTAAATACAAAATACCAAGTGAGGTTTATTCCAGGAGTGCAAGGATAAAAGAAGCAAAAGTCTCACAATTGCCAAGAAGAGAATCTGCAGATAAATTTCTAGAATTAATGAGACTGCTGGACACAAAATCAGTATCTGGATATCAGTAGCACTCCGACACACCAGAGCAAACCCTCAGAAAGCGTAAGCTGCGAGTACGCCGTCTGCATCAGCCACCGGGGGAGGCCTCCTGACCAGGCTGGGGCCGCTGCCCTGAGCAGCCAGGGCCCTGGGCGGGGCGCGTGGCGCTCCGGGTCTGGAGACGAGCAGGCGTCTGGCTGGTTTGCGCAGAGAAGGCTCTTCAGGGCTCCGGCGGGGGCCTGCACTGCTGGGGCGCTCCTGGCTTGCGCTGGCAGACAGCTTCCTTGGCGCTGGGCACGGGCCTGCCTGGGGGACTCTCCCGGCCGCTCCCGGCAGCCCACCCTTCCTGTTTCTCCCACCGTCGGTGAGCGCTGCCTGTGCGGGGGCGCCACGTCGCGGAGCTGTGTGGCAGCTCTGGGCCGTTTGGGATTCCTAGGCCGCGTAAGAATGCCATGAATGGGCTGGCTTGAACAATGGGAATTTATCAGCTTACAGTTTTGTGGCCAAAAGCAAAGTCCAGATCGAGGCACCGTCGGAGGCGTTCTGGGGCTGGCTGCCGGCGGCCCCTGGCTCCTCCGTCGCATGGCACAGCACGTTCTCCTGGTCTCTCCCTCCTCTTCCAGGGCCCGTTGACTTCAGCTGCCCGTTTCCTGTGGCTGCTGCTGCCTGAATTTCATTCTTATAAAGGGCTCTGGGCCACACCTGCCTGGAGCAGCCTCAGGCAGGCCCTGCGGCCTGGACCCTCTGGGCAGTGTTGGGGCCAGGCGCTCAGGAGTGGGACAAGTGCCCAGGCTGCTTAGGGCTGCTTTGGGCTGGCTGTGAAGCGGATTTACACCGGATTCCATCGATGGCCTGAACTCCACACACTCTCCCTGCAGTGGGCCACCGAGTTGCTCAGGGTCTCCAGGAGCCCAGGAAGTAGGACGGGAGCAGAGTGGCCATGGTCGCTCGGGCCAGGGCCTCCGGGCCTCCACGCCACAGTGGGGGGGGCTCCTTCGTGGCCTCCTGAGACGGGCCGCCCGCCCCTGCCTCTTGGCATGAGGCAGCTCCCTCCGCCCACGCCGAGGCCTTGGAGCGTGGCTCGGCAGAGGTCTCCGTCGAGTCCAGGCCCTGGCAGCGCAGACGGGAGGCCCTGGGCTGCCCGAGCACGGCCCTGCCCCTCCCCGCGGCTGCCGCCTCCACGCCGTCCTCCACCGTTTGCTCAGACCTTGGCCAGTTGTGGCTCTGCGGGCCTAAGCCCCCTGGTTCAGGCTGTTGTGGGGCCTGTGTGGGGACGACGGACGCCCGGCAGGGCGGCTGGGATCTGGCCCTCCTCGGGGCCCGGCCGGAGCCGAGGCTGTGCCGCTGCAGACTCAAGGGGAGCGTCTCCACTTAGGATCGCCCTCGCCAGTCTCTGCGCGTCGGCAGAGCTCCGCGGCTGTTAGGCCGTGTTGTGCTTCTCACGTTCCTAAGCTCGCTCCAGATGGCCTCGAGGCCTGCCTGAGGTTTCCTCCCGGGGTCAGGGCTGAGCTCGGAGGGAAGGAGGCTGTGAGGGGCTTCTGTCTTCCGTAACGGGTCCCACCCCAGCGTCCGTCAGCAGAGGAGGCAAGTCCGGTGGCGCAGTGAGCTGCAGGCTCCACACGGCGCGCGGTCAGTGACAGGCCACAGCACACGGGGCGGGTCCGAAAATACAAAGTGCAAGCCTGTCTTAGGAACGCTTGCTTATTTACTGCTTATCGTTTATTCACGTTTGCTTACAGTCAGATTCATGGTCCCTCTGGGGAGGGAATGGATGGAATTGGGGCTTCCAACGACGGTGATGATATTTCAGAAAAGAGAAATTGAAACCATATGGCAGAGTATTGCTAGGTAATGACAACCTGGGTCGTTGTGCGTTAATCTTCGTTTCTTCGTGCTTGAAATACTCCATTATTGAGCAGCTGCATCTCGGGCTCTGTCCTGTGTCCACGGTGAGCCTCGGGAAGTGCTTGCCTGCTTGTCCTTCACCTGGTGCAGACTCTTAGGAAGGAGCTGGCGTCCGGCTCCTCGCCGCAGAGTCAGCAGCAGCTGCGTGCGTGACGGCCTCGGTGCTTGCCTTTCCAGGGTGCCGTGGCCAGCGCTGCCACGTGTGTCCAGCTGCACAGGAAGGCCGAGCGGGTGGCTGCCGCCTTGATGGAGAAGGGCAAGCTGAGCGCCGGGGACCACGTGGCTCTGGTCTACCCCCCAGGTAAGCCGCAGGTGTCCCCGAGATGCCCCCCCGTGCGTGCCCGCCCACCTCAGCTCAGATTCACGCTCCAGAGACGCAGGGGCCCGTCACGCTTTCCCGCCCATGCCCCCGTACCATCTGCCCACCCGCTGCTTCCTTCTCCAGGCCCCTTCCCAGATCAGGCTCTGCTCACCACCTTTCTTTCTTTTTTAACTTTCTTCTTAATTTTACTATTTTTTTAATGCATCAGTGTTAGACGTTAGTCACACGAGATCACAGCCACAACAGCAAGTCTGCCCCAGGCAGCAGTTATCTCCAGTCACGGTGGGCTCTGCTGTGGGCTGGCACGTGGGCAGAGGCGTGGGGGGGGTTTCTTGCCGCCAGGACACCCCTTGTTTTGGGGCTGGGCTGGCCGTCCCCATCGTCTTTCGGCTGCCGAGGCCTGAAGGCTGGAGAGGAGGCGGCGCGTGGCTGCTGGGTTTCAGGGCTCCCGGAAGGAGCGCACGGGCCTCGGCCGGGACGGGCACTGAGCAGTCCCCTGGGCGTCACAGGCTCTAACAGAGAGGGAGGAATCGGTGGGCGACCCGCGGCCACGCGCAGCCACGCCGTGCCGGGGACGCGCCTGCTCCGGGGCTCCCGGGCGGCCTCCGAGGGGTGCGGGCCTCCCGTGGCCACGCGGCGCTCGGCGGCGCTTGTGTCTGCGCCACCACCTTTCTTTACACGCGTACTTGAAATAATTAGGAAGAATGTCTGACTGTGACACACTCCTACCTTTTCCAGCGCAGTCTCTATTTTCCTTTTCTTTTTCAGTCTGGCTCTCCTGCCCTATGTCCCCCCACCGCCTCACGGCAGGACGTGGGCCTTCCCCATCGTCAGCCACGCGCACGTTCCACTGTCGCCCACAGCCACACCATCGTGTCGCTGCGTATTTGTACAAATGCACACACACACGAGTGCGTTGTTTGGTCAGTGCGTCAGGAAATTGTGACGCCATCTCATCTGGCACCTTGCTTGTCTCACTCACCGTCCCTGTGGGAATCGCGCTGGTGGGCAGCGCGTCCTTAGCTGCCTGCTTGTCTGCCTGCCCCGGTGCGTTGCTTCTGGAGAGACGCCCGTGAGGTGTCGCGTCAAAAGCCGTGTGCACTTCAGATTTCAGTTGGTGTTGCCGCGCCGCTTTCCAGGGGGGCAGAGCGCCTTTCATTTCTGCCAGCTGCTGTGAGAAGACCTTCAGTTCGCCCTCAGCAGCAGTAGGAAGCGGAGGTCTTTTTAGCTTTGCCTGTCTGAAAAGAATAAAGTCACATCTGAATTTTAATTTTAATTTTCCCTTTCCTTGCTAGCCATTTTTCTCATATTTGTTGGCCTTCTATATGTGCCTCTCTGAGAACTGTGGTGTTCCTATCCCTTGCCTGCTTTTAAAAATAAGTTGCTTTATGTCTTTAAACAACATTTTGTAGTTTCTTTATGTATACCTGTAACATTCTCTTTAAATTTATTCCTAAAATTTACAATAGTTTATAGTATTGTACATAAAATATTTTCAAATTCCTATTTCTAGGTCTATAGTGTTAGAGAAAAGCTACACATTTTAATATATTTGTCTTCTATCTAGCCCCTTTTCAGATTCCCTTAATTTTAGTAATTTTTTCCAAGAGACCCTTGTGTTGTTTACATCTATTCAGATTATCAGCATCTTATCTTTTCAGCGTCTATACCAGTTATTCCATTTACTTGTCTAGTTTATATTTGCCAGAACCTCCAGGACAATGTAACTTAATCATGGTGAGAGAGTGAGCACGAGGGTCTACTTCCTTTAAATTGAGATGGTTTTGTGTTTTGAGATTTAGGGTAGCATTTGCTGTTGTTGCTTCTTTATTAAATTTAAATTGTTTCCCATCCTGCGACTCCCATTTTGTCTCACTTTTTTAATTAGAAGCAACTGCTGGATCTCATTCAGTGCCTTTCCAGCATCTCTTTGCATGGTTTTCCTCTCCTTCCTCTTTTGACACAGTGAATTATAGCAATCTATTTCCATATCCGTGTAATAACCTGCTTGATCATTTTGTATTGTTAATTTGACTCATTTCTGGAGTCCATTTTGTTTATATCTTATTTAAAAGTTTACATCTACATTTATAAGTGAAACTAGAGTATAGTTTTCTATTTTCTGGCCTGTGTCTCTAGGTTTTGGCATCAGTGTATGGAATGTATTGAAGACGTTTCCTTCTTTCCCCGTGGTCTGCAGTCGCTAGACAACCCAGCTGAGACCTATATGGTCTCGATGCCTTTTTGTTAAACTTTTTGTCATGAAGTAAACCCACGTAAAGAAAGCCACACAAAGCAGACGTGGCTTAATGATCTCTATTATAGAGCAAGTGCTCTATGACCACCACCAGGTCAGGACGTAGCCCTCTGCCAGCCCCGGAAATCCTTCTACATCCCCCTCCCTCATCACAGCCTCTCCTACCAGGAGCCCCTGTTCTGATTTCTGTCGTCATTTCCTCGTACTTCTGTATACTTTTATCCCCTAAAGGAGCATCCCTAGATGCGATAGTTTAGTCTGCCAGTATCTCCAGGTTTCTCTTTTGTCCTTCAGTCTCCAGCTTATCTGTGGAAGACCCCCGTGGCCTGCAGGACCCCACAGCCAGACGCTGCTGGCTGCACTCAGCGCTGTAGCTTACCAGGCCCTTATTTCACTGTTTTTCCTGGAAACTGACAGGTGGGTCCAGACACTGCATCAGATCCTTTGGCCAGACTCCGTTGAGTTCTTTCAACAGGAACAACAAGATGTGGTGGTGCCTGCGTTGGCGGCATCGGCAGCTGTAGATGCTCTGTGTGCTGGATACATTGGCTCGTTAGGAGTCACGAAGCGGCGATGCTCTGATAGACAGGCACTGCCTCCTCATGTGGTATTTGGTCACCCAGTGATAGAAATCATATATAAAAGGCAAAATAAATGTTGAGTCTTTCCTTTATCAGTTTTCAGCAAAATGAATTTTAATCCCTATCATATGCTAAAGGTAACCAATTAAGTTTTTAAAAACTTAGTATTATGAACTCATGGATTTAAACATATTTGGTGAGTTTAAATCCATTGAGATTATTTTTGACGCCCCCGTCTTTGGCCAGGGGAGACTACTGATTGCTCCTGAGTCATTTGGATGTGGTCTTGGTCTCTGATGGTTTCCTTGCTCTCTCATAAGACGAGGGGCCCCAGGATCATCTTTTCTACTTTCTACCTTAGACCTGAAATCAGCCGTTTCTCCATGAAGCCCTGGTTATGGCATCTCGAGAACAAAGTCTGGGCAGTAGGGATGCTATTGTTTGCAGGTCTCTCCAGTGGGCAGAGCTGGGAATTACAGATAGATACAAATTATAGCTTAGAGATGGACTGCCTTAGGAGTTCTTACTGATACCTCTAGTTCACATTCAGAATATGTGATTTTTACTGAACCTCTTCTGTAGTATATGTATATCTCCTTTTTTCCATACCAGGAATCCTGGTTCTTCGGGACAGAGGAGATGATAGAATTAGAATGCAGGCGTACCTCACTCTGTACACTTTGCTCTGTTGCACTCTCAGGTACTGCATTTTTCATAAGTTGAAGGTTTGTGGCAACCCTGCATCGAGCAAGTCTAGCAGCACCATTCTTCCAGCATCACAGGCCCACTTCATGTCTCTGTGTCACATTTTGGTAATTCTCACGAGGTTTCAGACTTTTTCATTATCATCGTATCTGTTATGGAGACCTGTGGTCAGAGAGCTCTGGTGTGACTCTTGTAATTGTCCTGGGTGCCACAGACCGCGACCTAGAAGACGGAGAGCTTAGCTGATACATGTGTGTGCTCTGACGGGCCATTCCCGTCTCCCTCCCGCTCCTCAGGCCTCCCTAGCATCGAAATCAGACAAGTCATAACCCTGCGCTGGCCTCTAAGTGTTCAGTGAATGGAGACTCACATATCTCTCACTTGAAACCAAAAGTCAGAAACGATTAAGCTCAGTGAGAAAAGCACGTAGAAAGCCGAGATAAGCCAAAAGCTGGGCCTCTTGCTCCAGACAGTTAGCCAAGACGTGGATGCAAAGGAAAAGTTCTTGAGGGAAATAGAAAGTGCTACTGCAGTGAACACACGGATGATACGAAAGCAAAACAGCCTTACGGCTGGTATGGAGCAAGTCTAGCTTGATAGAAGATCTAACCTTAAACCAAGGCCTAATCCAGAGCAAGGCCCAATTCTGTCAAGGCTGAGAGAGGTGAGAAGCTGCAGAAGAAAAGTTTGACACTAGCTGGTGCTGGTTCATGAGGCTTAAGGAAAGAAGCCGTCTCCACGACATAGACGTGCAAGGTGGAGCAGCAAGTGCTCCTGTAGAAGCTGCAGCAAGTTATCCAGAAGACCTAGCTAAGAAAATCCATGAAGGTGGCTACACAGATTTTCAACAGATTTTCAGTGTAGGCCAAACAGCCTTCTGTTGGAAGAAGATGCCGTCTAGGACTTTCATAGCTAGAGAGGAGAAGCCAATGCCTGGCTTCAAAGCTTCAAAGGACAGGCTGACTCTCTAGTGAGGGGCAAATGCAGCTGGTGACTTCAGGTAACAGCCAGTGCTCATTTCCAGAAGCTTCAGGGCCCTGAGGAATCATGCCGAATCTCCTCTACCTGTGCCCTGTAAGTGGAAGAACAAGAATATCTTAAGCCTCATGTCGAGACCTACTACTGCTCAGAAAAAAGGTTCCTTTCAAAATATCCCTGCTCACGGACAGTGCACCTGGTCACCCAGGGGCTCCGATGGAGAGGCACAATGGGATGAACCTTGGCCATGCCTGCTAACACGGCATCCGTTCTGCAGCCCACGGATCAGGGGCCATTCCGACTTCCAGGTTTTCTCATTTAAGAAATACATTTTGTAAGGCTATAGCTGCCATAAAGAGTTTTCCTTTGCTGAATCTGGGCAGAGTAAATTGAAAGTCTTCTGGGAAGAATTCACCGTTCTAGATGCCTTTAAAAACATCCGTGACTCGCGGGAGGAGGTAAAAATGCCAACATCAGCAGGAGTTTGGATGGAGTCGACTCCAGCTCTCAGGGGTGACTTTGAGGGGTTCAAGGCTGCAGTGGGGGAAGTAACTGCAGATGTGGTGGAAACAGAACCAGAATTGGAAGCAGAGCCTGGAGATGTGACTGAACGGCTGCCATTTCATGATAAAACTTGAACAGCTGAGGAGATGCTTCTTACGGGTGAGCAGAGAAGGTGGTTTCTTGAGGTGGGACCTACTCCATGTGAAGATGCTATTAACCACTTGAAATGACAATAAGGATTTAGAATATTACATAGACTCCGTTGATGAAGTTGCTGCAGGCTTTGAGGACGGACTCCAGTTTTGAAAGAAGTTCTACTGTGGGTAAAAATGCTACCAAACAGCAGAGCTTGCTACAGAGAAATCTTTCATGAAAGGAAGAGTCAATTGATGTGGCAAACATCATTGTTGACTTATTTTAAGAAATTGCCACCCCAGCCTTCAGCAGCCACCATCCTGCTCAGCCAGCAGCCGTCAGAAGTCAACATCGAGGCAAGACCCTCCACCTGCAAAAAGGTGACGACTTGCTGAAGGTTCAGGTGATGGTTAGCGTTTTTTAGCAATAAAGCATGTTTTAGTTAAGGTATGTGCATTGTTTTTTTAGACAATGCTATTGTACATTTAGTGGAATACAGTATAGTGTAAACGTGACTTTTATGTTCACTGTGAAGAGTGAGAATTCCTGTGACTCGCTTGGCTGTGATTTCCGCTCTAGTGCACTGAGCGGCAGCGTCTCCCAGGAGTGCCCGCCCTCTAAGCGCTGGTCTGCTCTCTCACGCCACACGCAGCACTCTCACAGCCACAGTGCTGGGAACATATGCGGCTCAAGCAGTTGGGTGCCCGCTCACCACATGGGGGGGTCCGGGTTCGATTCCTGGTGCCTCCTAAAGAAAACAGACAACAAGAAAAAACGAGGAGACAATGAGCCAAAGAACAACGAGCAGGCAACAAAGCAAACAAGGAGCAAACAGAGAGGAGAGCCGACCTGGGAGGAAGGGAAACGCACGGTGCTAAGGCTGTGCCACCTGCGCTGCTGAAAGCGGTCCCGGGTCTCTCCGCCTGTGCTTTCTCCAGCCGCTGCCCTTTCTCCGAGGTCTGAGGAAGGGTTGCCATGTGCTCCACCCTCCTTTTCACGCTCTTTGGCTCTAGTTCCACAAGGGCCTGAGTTTAGTGCTTACCATCCGCCTGTTTGTCCACGTCTCCTTGGCCATGCTGGTTTTCTGAAGCTCGTTCTCAAATTGATTCTCTGGAAGGGCTTGTGGGAACAGCATTCCTTGAGTTCATTGGTTGACAATAGCTTTTACACTTTATGATTGCAAGTTAATTTTGCTAGGTTAAGAAAATCCTTGAATATCTTGAACATGCTACTCCATTTTCTTCTGGTATGAAGCAGTGCTGTCCACAGGTCTGTGGTCATCTGATTGCCTTTCTTGGTGAGTCACTTGCTATTCCTGCCCAGGTGTCAACAGGGTGTTTTCTTTTTCTTGAAATGTTGGTTGTTCTGGGTCAACATTCTTGTGTACGAGGAATCTTTCGGCATGTAGCTTCAGATCTTTTTATTTTAATTCCAAGAAAGTGGTTTTTTTTTTTTTTAAGGTTTATTTTTCCATTTAACACGCGCGCCCCCCCCCCCCGCCCCTTGTCTGTGCTCACTGTGCTGTGCCTGCACGTCGTCTTTCAGGGAGGCGTCCAGTCGCTTGAGCCACACCCGCTCCCTGCTTGTTGAGTCTCCTTGTTGCATGTCCTCATCACGCCAGCCCACTGTCGTGCTCGTCTCCAGGAGGCACCAGGACCTGAACCCGGGACCTGCCATGAGGGAGTGGGGCGCCCAACTGCTTGAGCCACGCCCGCGCCCCAGAGTGTTCTTGAATGAGTGTTTTCTGTTTGTTTTCTTCCTGCATTCTGATTATCGTGTAGTAGATCTTCTTTGTTTGTCTTTAATATTTGTCATTGATTTTTCAGTCATTTCTCTTTCTTACTCAATTTTTTTTTTTTTTTTTTTTTTTAAAGATTTTATTTATTTATTCATTTATCCCCCCCTTGCTGCTTGTGCTCGCTGGGTCAGCTAACCACGCCGTGTGGGCGGGCCTGCCTTCACCAGGAGGCCCCGGGAACCGAACCCAGGGCCTCCCATATGGTAAACGGGAGCCCCACTGATTGAGCCACAGCCACTTCCCTACTCAATTTTTTTTTACATCTCCTCTTTTTCACTTCCTATTTCCCTTTAAGGCTTTACCTGATGCTTTTATTTGTTCGTGTGCACTTCTAGTTTCATCTTCATTTCTGAAATAACTTTCTGGATTTTTCTAATTCTGATGTCTGCTATACTTTCACATCTTGTTTCATTTTCTAAATGTATTTTAACGCTTTTTGAATTAGACAGTTACAGTTTTTATCTTGTTGTGGGCATGTCTTTTGGGCATGCTTTCTTTTTTTCCTTTCGATTCTTTTTTCCTTCTTTGTCCTCTTCCCGACCTTTATCGGGACCTGCTCTGTCCCTCACTGGACCGCTTTTGTCCCCCTTCCCGCAGCTCACCCACAGGAAGGGCTCTGTCCTGCTGTCCCGTTCTCAGAGGCTGACCGTCCTCAGGGGACAGGATGCCAGTGGTCCTGCAGCTGGGGCAGCTCCTCCCACTCTGGTGCTTCCTGGGACCCCCCACAGGCGCTCTCTTTTCCAGCACGTCCCCAGGCAGCCCACCCCGGTGCTAGGTCTGGCTTGCGCCCCTCCCCTCTCTGCCCCCCCCTCCTTCCCCTTCCCCACCCTCCCTCCTCCCTCTTCCTCCCTTCTCCCTCCTCCTTCCCTCCCCACCCTCCCTCCACCCCTCCACTTAGCAGTTTGACTCTCCCGTTTCCTGGCCCGAGCCCCGGGTTCCTCTTGGTTAGCTGTTACCAAGTCCTGGGATTGTCTCTCCCACTGGCGAACCTGGACGGGGGTCTCCCCGCCCTCTCCCTACAGTGCGTGGCTTCCTCTTCACCGTCAGTGCTACGTGACACCCCGTTAGCTTGGACGTCCTGGCTTTTGGGCAGTCAGGCCAGGCTTGCCCATCCTTTCCTTTGTCTTTTTGTGGACAAACCTTCCTCCTCAAGAGCATGGAGCAGCCGCCTCTGGAGCGCCCCTGAAGGCCCAGGCAGGGGCCTGACTGCCCTCTCCCCGCAGGCGTGGAGCTCATCGCCGCCTTCTACGGCTGCCTCTACTGCGGCTGCGTGCCCGTCACCGTGCGGCCCCCCCACCCCCAGAACCTGGCCACCACGCTCCCCACCGTGAAGATGATCGTGGAGGTGCGCAGCCCCCCAAGCCCCTCGGGGAGGGCCGTGGCCCGCCAGCACGGCCGCGCCGACCGTGCCTTGCCCGCGTCTCCCGCAGGTCAGTGAGTCGGCGTGCGTGCTCACGACCCAGGCCATCGCGCGGCTGCTGAGGTCCAAGGAGGCGGCGGCCGCCGTGGACACCAAGACCTGGCCCACCATTCTGGACACGGGTGCGCTGGCGACAGGCCCCTGCATCGCAGCCCCTTCAGGCAGGGGTGAAGGCGCTGCCCGGGTGGGCCTCGGGCTGGACCCCGCCAGTGCCTGCCAGGCTGCCAGCGTTGGGGGCTGCGCCCCAGCCTCTCTCCAGGGCAGCTCTGCCTCAGCCCCCGCATGTGGGCTCGTCCCTCCGCCTCCTCGCCCCACGCCTGCCCCACTCCCCGCGTCTGCCCCACTCCCCTCGCCCCCCCTGAGTCCAGCTGCCCAGTCTGCAGCCACCCTCCACCCAGTGTCTTTGGGGGTACGTGGACCCCCAGCTTTGCTCCTCGCTGCCTCATGCGAGTGCACTGTGTCGGCGTTTGTCTGAGGCCTTCGGTGGTCTCTTCGTAGCACCCTGGGCAGTGCCACCCCTAGTAGCACTTGCTCGATATCAATGAACTGCCGTCAGCCTGGGGCGACAGCCTCCCGGCCCAGCCAGCGTCCTCCCTGCCCGCCCTGCCGCCTAGCGCCCTCGATGCCTCTCCCGGTGCCCCAAGATGCCTCCCGTGAGCTGGGCGGGGGGTCGGTGTGGCACAGGGCGGGGCGCAGGCCTGGCCCTCCTGGGCTCGCCTTCCTCCCCGTCCAGCTTGACGGCCGCGCCCCAGCCCGGCCACACGCTGAGGTCTTGCGAAGCCCTGTTGTGGGAGCTGAGCCCTCCGAGGGGCACGTGCCTCCCCGTGGCCCAGCCTGCCCCGGCACCTCGCCCCACCCTTGGCAGCGCGAGCCCTGCGGCCGCCCGGAGGCATCACATGCAGAGCATATGCGGCAGCATCCGCTCTCCTGATGTTCCCAATTTAACAGACGACATTCCAAAAAAGAAGGTCACTGCCATCTTCAGACCGTCCTCCCCTGACGTGCTCGCCTACCTGGACTTCAGCGTGTCGACCACAGGCATCTTGGCGGGCGTGAAGGTAGGCTGTCCTGGCGAGTGCCCCGGCCTGCCCCGGCCTGCCCCAGCCTGCGCGTCTCAGCGCGTTCCAGCGCATTCCAGCGCATTCCAGCGCATCCCAGCGCATCGTCGGGCCTTTTATCCAGAGCACGAAGCAGCATCGTTTCTTAGAACTGTCTAAAAACTAATAAAACCCCCAAACTGGATTAGCGTGCGAGTGGATGGCGTTGCTGCCTGTGTTCATGTCTAGCGTTTCTGACTTAAGACTGTCCTCGAGGCGTGAGTGGCTTTGTGTGTCCGCCTCCTTACTTGGCACCAAGCTCAGTTATCTGATAGCCAGGAACTCTGAAGAGTTTTTAGTGAGCCGTCTCCTGGGCGCTGCTCAGTTGTGGGGACTTGAGCAGTCTCCCCAGGAAGCAGACGGGATGTGTAGAAGCCTGGTGCGCTCTGCCCGTCTGAGCGCGTGGGCAGCAGGCTGTCGTTAGCCAGTGCTTCCTTCTGTCGCACACCGGCCTTCCGTTTCCTTCCTGAGATGTCGCACGCAGCCACCAGCGCCCTGTGCCGCTCCATAAAGCTGCAGTGTGAGCTGTACCCTTCACGGCAGATCGCCGTCTGCCTCGACCCTTACTGCGGCCTCGGCTTCGCCCTGTGGTGCCTCTGCAGGTAGCGTGGGGCAGCGGGCTTGTGGCGGGCGTCCATCCTGTGGGGCCTGCGAGTGTGCTGCAGGTGTGCGTCCCGGCCGTGCAGTGGGTGTGCGTCCGGGCGTGCAGTGGGTGTGCATCCGGGCATGCAGTGGGTGTGCGTCCCGGCCGTGCAGTGGGTGTGCATCCGGGCGTGCAGTGGGTGTGCGTCCCGGGTGTACAGTGGGTGTGCGTCCGGGCGTGCAGTGGGTGTGCGTCCCATGTGTGCAGTGGGTGTGCGTCTGGGTGTGCAGTGGGTGTGTGTCCGGGTGTGCAGTGGGTGTTTCCTGCATGGGCAGTGGGTCTGGGTCCTCAGAGCCCACCTTGACGCTTGGGAAGCAGGGAAGAGATGTGTGTCTGGGTTTGTTTGGGGGTGGGTTGGAGTCTGGGTCTGAAATGAAAAAGAACAAAAGCATTTTTTTATTAAACGTGGAACGCCGTCTAGTGTAATAGTCGGCAAGAAGCAGCCTGGTCCCTGCCAGTGGTGGCCGTGCCGCTAGGCCTTAACCGTGGGGTGCCCACGTCAGCAGCCACAGGCCGCGCCACCCCGAGCCGCGGCGCCCGTGCCTGCGCGAGCCCTGCCGGCGTGTGCACGCGCTGTGGGAGGCCTTGAGCAAGGGCGCCGGCATCCCGAGGCCGGGTGGCACATGCCGGCGCGGCCCGCCGCAGCCCCTCGTGTCCCTCGCAGCGTGTACTCAGGACACCAGTCGGTGCTGGTGCCGCCCCTGGAGCTGGAGAGCAACGTCGCCGTGTGGCTGTCGGCCGTCAGCCAGTACAAGGCCCGCGTCACCTTCTGCTCGTACTCGGTGATGGAGATGTGCACCAAGGGGCTGGGTGCCCAGACGAGCGCGCTCAGGGTGAGTGCGGGGGCCGGCGGGGCCAGGCGGGGAGCGCCCAGGGGTCCTCGCGGTGTGGGAGCCGCAGGCGCCCTGGCGCGGCCTGACCGGCCCTCCCCCGGCAGACGAGGGGCGTGAACCTGTCTTGCGTGCGCACCTGCGTGGTGGTTGCTGAGGAGCGGCCGCGCGTCGCCCTGACGCAGTCCTTCTCCAAGCTCTTCAAGGACCTGGGCCTCTCCGCACGCGCCGTGAGCGCCACCTTCGGGTGCAGAGTCAACGTGGCCGTCTGCTTGCAGGTGGGGCTCCCAGGCGGGGCTCCCAGGCGGGGCTCCCAGGCGGGGCTCCCAGGCGGGGCTCCCAGGCGGGGCTGGCAGGCGGGGCTCCCAGGCGGGACTCCCAGGTGCAGGCGGGGCTGGCAGGCGGGGCTCGCAGGTGGGGCTCGCAGGCGGGGCTGGCAGGAGGGGCTGGCAGGCGGGGCTCCCAGGTGCAGGCGGGGCTGGTAGGCGGGGCTCCCAGGTGCAGGCGGGGCTCCCAGGCGGGGCTCCCAGGTGCAGGCGGGGCTCCCAGGCGGGGCTCCCAGGTGCAGGCGGGGCTCCCAGGCGGGGCTCCCAGGCGGGGCTCCCAGGTGCAGGTGGGGCTGGCAGGCGGGGCTCGCAGGCGGGGCTCGCAGGCGGGCAGGTGGCCCACCCCTGCGCTCTCGTTTGGACGGGCGCCCTCCAGTTCCGTCTTCCCTTTCTCTCCTTCCAGCTTGTGGTTTCTCATTCACAGATAGCATTTGAGCTCTGACATCTGCAAGGGCTTTGTTTTGGAATAGGCTCTGTTCTCGCTGATTGACCAAGGAGGGCTTCACTGGGGGGGAAGCACAGCTTTTTGAACGGTGACTCTTACCCATCTATCATCTTACCTGTAAGAATCTCTAAATTGAATTAACCTGCAGCTGAATTTTTAAAGCAAGAGTGATCTTAATCTCATTATTTGACTATCTGGCAGTTAGTTGTAAACAGAAGCATCAGTAAACGGGACCATTTGTATTGCCTCAAATTCATTTTCAAAATCCTAAGCTGTTTTACTCATTGAAAGGAAACACAGAGTTTCACAAATGGGATAGCTCAGCTGCAGCGCTGTTTTCTGTGTCTTCAGACGACGAGGGCCATGTAACGTCCCAGTGTCTCGATCTCACTTCTTTCTTAAAGTGCCTTAAGGCCAGGCGGCCGCTGGGCAGCCCCCGCATCACGATTGCCTTATTCACCACCCGGTGCACGCGCTGTGAAGGCGCTGCTGGGGCCTGAGCCCACGGCCGAGGCTCCTCCCGGGTCCCAGCACGTTGCTCGGCCTCGTTCCTGGGCTCGGCTCGTGTCCGGCACAGGGCAGCACTGACGGAAGACACGTCGTTCCCGCAGCGTGGGCCTGGGCCCTGGTGTCTGCCGACCCCCTCGGCCATGAAAGCATCCGCCCGCTGCGCTGAGCCCCGGACGGTCCATTGTAGCAGGGAGGTGGGGGCCTCTTCCAAGCACCTCTCTAGGGCTCCGGGGTGTGACTGCCACCAGGAGGTTCCGCTCAGTCATGAAGCGGAGCTGTCGTGCCGCAGCACACAGCGTCTGGAGAGCCTCGTGCTGGGAGTGTAGACATGCGGGCTCTTACCCGGGGCCGTCAGTGCAGGCTCTTACCCGGGGCGTCAGTGCAGGCTCTTACCCGGGGGCGTCAGTGCAGGCTCTTACCCAGAGGCGTCAGTGCGGGCTCTTACCCAGAGGCGTCAGTGCGTGCTCTTACCTAGAGGCGTCAGTGCGGGCTCTTACCCGGGGGCGTCAGTGCAGGCTCTTACCCAGAGGCGTCAGTGCGTGCTCTTACCCAGAGGCGTCAGTGCGGGCTCTTACCCGGAGGCGTCAGCGCGGGCTCTTACCCGGGGCCGTCAGTGTGGGCTCTTACCTAGAGGCGTCAGCGCGGGCTCTTACCGGGGGGCCTCAGCGCGGGCTCTTACCTGAGGCCCTCAGTGCGAGCTCTTGCCCGTGGCCATCAGTGCGAGCTCTTACCCGGGGGCGTCAGTGCAGGCTCTTACCTAGAGTCGTCAGTGCAGGCTCTTACCTGGGGATGTCAGCGTGGGCTCTTGCCTGGACGTCTGTGTTCACTCTGTATGACACGGGGCGCCCTGTCCCTCTCCCGTGTGGCCTGTTGCCGCTCGTTTGCAACGAGCTTTTCAAAAAATGTAGCTTCCCACAATTGACTTGTGGGAAGGCCTGTGTTTCGACTCAGTGCAGAAGTTTCGCTTTAACTGCAGGACTGACGTGGCTGTGTTGCCTGTCAGGGAGTGAGCTGGTCTCTTCTCACTTGATTTGATGCTCCTCGTCTAAGGGAATGGAGCGGAACACCCTTCAATTCATGAGTATAAATGCAGGGGTCGGATTTACAAGTCAGGGTGAGAGAGGAGACAAGCGAAGCTCTGATTCCTGCTGTCTCTGGGCGAGTCTGCTGTGCTCGCGCTGCGTGCAGTTAGGTCGGTAAGAGGCCAGGCCCACCCCATGTGCCTGGCCGAGAGAGAGGCGCCCAGGGAGGTGCCCTCGTCGCGCCGCAGGCACCTGGGCACAGGAGCTATTGTGCCTGAGCTGCCGACGGGCGCGGGTGGCGTTTTTATGTGGTGTGATCAAGCCATGCAGACACCCGAGGGGCAGGCGCAGCCCCCCCGGGACACGTGTGCCCGCCAGGCCTCGGGCGGCGCTGGCAGCTGGGCCCACCAGTTGGGGTGCGCGGGCAGATGGGGCGTGAGCTCCTGAGCAGAAGCTCCTCTGCTGCTCTCCCCCCAGGGCACAGCTGGGCCAGACCCGACGACGGTCTACGTGGACATGAGGGCACTGCGCCACGACAGGTACGGCCTCGTGTGCCCGTGACCTGCCACCCACAGGAGGCGGGCCCCCGGGCCCCCGGGCCCCTGAGCCCCTGCACCCTGGTAGCGGCCACTAGGTGGTGGCGAGGCCCCTGGGCCCCTGGGACCCCTGAGCCCCTGCACCCTGGTAGCGGCCACTCGGTGGTGGCGAGGCCCCTGGGCCCCCGGGCCCCTGAGCCCCTGCACCCTGATAGCGACCACTCGGTGGTGGCGAGGCCCCTGGGCCCCCGGGACCCCTGAGCCCCTGGGACCCCTGAGCCCCTGCACCCTGATAGCGGCCACTCGGTGGTGGCAAGCCCCCTGGGCCCCCTGCGTCCTGGCGGCAGCTCTCCCCTGTGGGGGGGCGGGGGCGGGAGGCTTGGTCTGCGTCACCTGTGGACCTTCCCTCTTGGCACCTCCTTTCCTCGTGGCTGCATCGTTGACAGAAAGGGCAGTGGGAATAACGGAGCGTTTGGCATTCAGCTTTCTGTGGGAAAGCCAGCTCAGGCCAAAGGCGTTTTAGGTCTAACATGGGCCTCAGCTGTACATCCGTGAGCAGAAGCCGGCGCCTGCTGCGCACGTGCGGCACGAGACCCGTGCTCTGGGTTCCGGGTGCGTTCGGGGCCCCCCGCTCTTAACCCAGATCCCGGGTCTGCATCCTCAGGTGTGACCACACTGCAGCTTGGGGGTGGCGAGAGCCACGGGTCTGCGTGAGCTGGTGACGGATCAGAGCCACGCAGGTTTCTCCATGCTACCCGGGGGCCCTCGGCATCGCCCCTTGTGCCTGCTCCTGCCAGCCACGCCAAGTGGCTTCGTGAAAACCTTTGCCGTTCTTGACAAAATGACCGTAAAGAGTCATTCGATTATAGTTTCCAATCACTTTGTGATTTGTCTTTAGAAATTGTCTATATGATAAATCTCATTCTGAAACCTTTCCCTTGTTAATTTCTAGGGTGCGTTTGGTAGAACGAGGTTCTCCGCACAGTTTGCCGTTGATGGAGTCTGGAAAGGTGCTGGGGTCTGGGGCTTCTGCACTCCACGAGGGGGCTCGCCTGCTCTGTCCACAGAGTGCCGGGAGGAGCACATCTTTCAGTGGACAGGGAGGACACGCAGTGCGGGCGGGTGGGCCGAAGCAGCAGGTTTCCTTTCCCCTTTACTCCAGACACATACAAGTGCTACTTGAAAACGTAAATACCCGTCTTCGCACAGAACCAACGAAGGGGCATCTTCAGGTGCAGAAACGAAGGGGCCCGCGCTGCGCGTGGCATGAAGCCGAGGGGCTTCCATGAGGCCCTGGAGCACATCCCAGATGCTGGGGCCACCCCGTGCCTGAGCTGGGGGCTGGGAGGACTCCACCCTGGTTTGCGCCTGTGCAAGGAGGGGGCGTCCTCGAGCTGCTGCCACCCATACGGGAATTCGCCATCAGGGCTGGTGAGGCCGCCGGAGCTCTCCCAGTGTGTGTGCATGTGTGCGTGTGTGTGCGTGTGTGTGTGCATGCGTGTCTCTGCCTGAGGACACCCAGGTGAAAACTGAAGCCACCACCAGAGCAGATCTGAGGAGCAGAAACAGGAAAACAGGTGTTCTTAGACTCAAGCAAGGCTTAGAGGAAGGAAGGAAACCTGTGGCCGATTAGGAAGGAGGGAGAAGGATCGGCGGGCAGCGTCCTGCAGGGCCTCATGCGCCTCACGGGCTGTCGAGACTCACGCCGTCCCCACTCGGCCGATGGGGAGCCCCCTCCGAGCTTTACAATCGTTGAGGCCAAAAGCGGGGTCGCCTTGAGTCTGCTCACGCTCCCGTGCCGCAGTCTTTTCGTGTACCCGAAGGGGAGAGCCGGGAGGCCTGATGCCGAGTGCGCAGGAGGGCGCCGCAGTGGCCAGGGCGGTCCCCCGAGCAGCAGCAGCCTGCAGGCGCCGAGGCCCTGGTGGGAGCGTGCGAGAACGCGGAGCCGCGGGGAAGCCGGCTGGCCGGCCGGGGCTGAGTGAGCCCCCATCCGTGCGGTCGGAGCGCAAGGCCTCGGTGGGCGTTTGCAAGGAGGGCAGGGCCCCGAAGATGAGGAGAGGAGCTGGGAGGGCGGAGGGGTGACAGGAACAGGAGACGGTGCATGTGGACCCAGCAAGAAGTCCATGGCGCCAGGGCCCGGAAAAGAACAGCTGAGAATTCCCCGGGATCAAGGCAGACGCTGGCCTCGGGCGAAGGGCAGGCCCCGTCCCCAAGCACAGGTCGTTTCCCCCTCCTCGCACTGCGCTGCAGCCACAGAGTCTCTTGAGTGGCCGCTGCTGGTTTCTAGACAATGCAGGAGGGAGCCAGGGGTGGGCGCAGCGTGAGCTGGTGGCTCGCGGGCTGCCCATGCCCTGACCCACTGAGTCGCCCGGTCGGGTGGATGGAAACTGCAGGCTCTGCCCGCCCAGGGCGGCGGGGGGTGGGGGTGCCTGTGTCAGCCTTGAGGAGCCCGCAGGGCCAGGGCTTGTGCCGCCCCTGTGCCCCATAAATATTCCCCAGACGACAGAGTGAACATGAGAAGGAACGAACGCGCGAATGAAAGCACGAGTGATGCGTGAGTGAATGTATGTGAAGGCGCAACAGGGCTCTCAGCTGTGTGTGGCCTAGAAGGCCGCACCCCATGTGCCTGCCCCCAAAACGCCGCCGAGAAGTGGGTCCAGGCCTCAGAGCTCCGGAGCAGGACGCCAAGGCACACGCCACTCATCCGCCCTCACAGCTGCTGTCACCTCCTCGCGTAGCCGAGCTGCAGCCTCGGGAGACGGGGCCAGGCCCTGCTGCCCAGTGGTCTGAAGAGGCCGTTTTTCCAGAACACTCTCGTGCTTCTGGGCAGAAGCAGGGCCCTCGGCAGACGAGGTGGCAGCCTCTGTCCTTGCTGAGCGGGCACGTCGGAGGTGCTGCGGCAGCGGAGAGCCAGCGCGCAGTCACGGGCAGACAGATGTGCCGCAGCTTCAGTCGAGAGCTCGCTGCCGACACTTGAGAGGCTGAGCGGAGTCAGCACGTGCTTCCCACGTGCCGGAATTTGGGCCTGGAGCAGTGGGGTGGGGTGGGGTGGGCAGACCCCCGGGGTGCCGTGGGCCGGGCGAGGGGCTCCCCTCCCTTGTGTGCTCTGAGGGCCGTGACCCTGCACGGGGGTTTCTACTGCCTGGAAGATGCTCTTTCGCTCTTAGGGAAATTTTCTAGGGTGGAGTAAGATAGCGAATGGAGGCGCTTTCTCCCTCCTCTCTGCACCCTCTCTACATCCAAGGGCTTACAGTTTTAGTTTTATCTGTCATCATCCCTTACTTATTTTAAAATCCCATCCATCGCGTGCAGCTCGGCTCCCCGAGGCCGTCACTGGTCAGAGTGATGGGGTCAGGAGCCGTGTTCTCTCCTCCGTCCAGATCCTGCCTGGAGTGAAGGTCGTCATCGCACACACAGAGACCAGAGGTCCTCTGGGAGACTCGCACCTGGGAGAGGTGAGCGCTCGGGAGCTGGGCCGTGGCTCGGGGGGCGTCCTCTTGGGTGCTGCTGCCCTCCCCTGCTTCTGAGCACAGGTGCCGCGGCCCCCAGGCTCGGCTGCAGGCCCAGCAGGACGTACCGCGCCCTGGTTCCTGGGGGCCGGTCCACCACCAGGGGTCCCTGGGTGGCCAGAGGAGCCCCTGCCGGCCGAGAGCAGCTGCCGTGGGCAGAAAAGTCCTTTAGCTGCTCCTCAGGAAGCAGCTCCTGCCAGGGCCGGGGAGATGGGGAGAGGGGGAGATGGGCAGGGCGGCGGGGCGCGAGCAGCGACCCGACCCCCGACCCAGGACAGCAGAGGCCGCACAGGGACAGCGTGCGCTGATGCACGCGCATCCTAGGCAGCGTGAGGTGCGGGTCTCCCCCAAACACACAGGCTTGGCTGGCGTCTGTGGGAGCAGCCCGCCCCTGGGGCGCAGGCCGCCAAGCGAGGCGCCCCTGCCGGACGCACAGCCGGGCTTTGGAAAGGGCGGGCAGCGCCGGCGAGCGGACCAGGGGTCCCCACTCGGTGCCAGTGGCCGTGGGAGCCCCTTCCCGCCCTCCTGCCTGCGAGCCCCGTGCCGGGAGGCTCCCCCGGAGGTGGCCGTGGTGGGGCTGAGCCGGTCGTGGGGACCCACACTGGTGGAGCCTCGAGGGGGCAGCCCTTCCCGCCCTGCGGCCAGGGGCCGCGAGGCCGCCGGCCTCCATGTGGGCGCAGCCTTGCCCCGCGCAGCCGCCGGCCCCAGCGCGGGCTCTGGCCCCAGGAAGTGCCCGCGGCGCCCAGAGGCGGCCTGGGGGGCCTTCGGTCTGCGGCGCTGCGGCACGCCCAGGGTCTCCTTGGCTAGGAACAGCAGTTGGTGTGAGGGACGCCGAGTATCGGATAAAGTCCTGCAAACGTCCCTCCCAGGTCAAAGGAGGGAAGTCCATGTTTTGTCTGTGACTAGTTTTAGTTGAGTTCACACAGTAAGAGGCCCGGGGACAGCCCGTTGCCCGCCTCCTGTCCGGGGCTGAGAGCTGTGTCGGGCTCTCCTGAGCACTGTCGCGCGCCCGGGCGCGTCTTAGGGTCTGTGCCTGGTGTGACCCGTGCCCCCGGCCCCGGCAGATCTGGGTGACCAGCCCCCACAGCGCCACCGGCTACCACGCGCTCTGCGGGGGAGAGTCGCTGCATGCTGACCACTTCAGTGCTCGGCTGAGCTTCGGAGACACTCAGACCGTGTGGGCCAGGACTGGCTACCTCGGCTTCCTTCGGAGGACGGAGCTCACTGACGCCAGCGGAGGTGAGGGCACGGCAGATGGAGGGAGCCGTCAGTCCATCCCACGGCAGGTCGCACTCTGCAGCCAGCCCCACGGCCAAGCCCAGGGCCTCCTCCAGCTAGCGCACGCGGGGTAGAGGGCATGCCCTGATAACGTCTCTGCAAATTATCATCTTCCCGTTTTAGTTTCTTGGCTGCTCAAACAAGCACACCCGGTGGGCTGCTCAGCACCGGGAGTTTCTTGGCTCGTGGTTTCCGAGGCGGGAAGGCTCCCTGCGGGGGGCTGCGCTGGCGGGCATCCGTCGCACCCAGTGCACACGGCTGCGTTCTCGTTCTCCTCTGGGTTCTCTGACTTGCGGCTCCTGGCTGCTCCCCGTGGCTTCTCTCTCTGTCTGACTCTCACTCTCCTTATAAAAGACTCCAGTGATCCGGGTTGGAGCCCCCCTGACTCAGTGGGGCCCTGCAGTGTAACATCTCGAAGAGACCCACCCGCATGCAGACCAAAACCAAGCGCAAGTCCAAACCGGGGAGCACAGCTCAACCCCCAGCATCTCCCCGAGGATGCTGCGTTGGCGACAGGCTCCTCTCCCGGCTGCCTGTCTCCGCCCAGCAGGGCTGAGCCCCTTCGGCCAGCTCTCTCCAGAGCACCCTCTGGTTTTAGTGTCTAAAGGACCCGTGTGGCATTGCAGCTAATTGGGTCACACCAGAACTTCTGGTAGACCCTGTACCTGCTTTTTGGTTCCCAAAGATAATTATTTTCAAATAGATTTTCATACATTGAACTGACTTTTCTGAGGCGGTTTCCTCCTACAGAGATAATGGGATGAGATGTTCCTTAGCGCAGAGTCAAGACAAGCCACCAGCAGCGTCTGCCCTCAGGGTGCAGGTTCCCTGAGGGTTGGAATAACGAGTTCCTTGTCCTGGAGAGTGCAGTTGGGGCTAAAGGTATAGCTGTGTGTCAGGAAGACTTAACTCGTCCTCCCTGATTTCTGAGTGCTCGAAAGTGCATGCTGTCCCCAGAACGCCACGATGCGCTGTATGTTGTTGGGTCTCTGGATGAAGCGCTCGAGCTGCGAGGCATGCGGTACCACCCCATCGACATCGAGACGTCTGTGATCAGGGCACACAGGAGCATTGCCGAGTGGTAAGAGCACCAGGAGCCCCGTGGCGCCCGGGCGTGGGGGCACGTCAGGCGCTGGGGCGCTGCCTGTGTGAGCCGGCGGCCTCCAGCTGCCCGCAGAGGGCACGGAGCCTGTCACGGGGCAGCTCCCTCCAGCCCATCCTGCGAGGCACAGCGCCAGCTCACCTGTTTTTGCCTTCAGTTGTTTGGGTTTTGTTTGATTTTTCCTCTTCCTAATCAGCTTTAAACCAAGACACTGCCCCTAACGGACAGGCAAAATATGTTATCTACACAGTTCTCATCCTGAAGTGTTCCTGCTTTTAATGAGAATTTCTTAATTTAAATGGTTACAGCTCATGGTATCTTCACTTCCTAGGGAGCCTGCATTGGGATAGGTATAGCTTTCAACCTCAGGTAATACTCTTGATTCTTTAAGGAGAACTTCGCTTAAAGAAGAAAGCCCTGTAGATCACGTTTAACATAACCTGTACATTTTAAATGGTGCTAACCCATAATGTGACGCTGGACGTGCCGCAGTCATTTGCGCTGTGCCTTTTGGGCAGCCTTTCCCAGGTGCCCGTTGGCTTCAGGAGCCTGTGCCGTCGGCCAGTCTGACGCGGCCCGTCTTCTCCCCGCAGCGCCGTGTTCACGTGGACCAACCTGCTGGTGGTGGTGGTGGAGCTGGAGGGCCTGGAGCGGGACGCACTGGACCTGGTGGCCCTGGCGACGAGCGCGGTGCTGGAGGAGCACTGCCTGGTGGCCGGCGTGGTGGTCGTCCTGGACCCGGGCGTGATCCCCATCAACTCTCGGGGCGAGAAGCAGCGGATGCACCTGAGGGACGGGTTCCTGGCTGACCAGCTGGACCCGATTTACGTCGCCTACAACATGTGAAAGCAGATGCGCCACAGCTGGAGGTCCAGGGCGCAGACCGTGGGGCAGGGAGGCCGGCGGGCAGCGCGGCAGCAGCTGGAGCTGCTGAGTGTGCATGCAGGGCTGCCACAGACCCGTCTCACAGCTCTCGGTCTCACCTTAGAAAACACTTCCTGCACTGCGTTAAAGAAATTTTCTGACTCTGCAAGGGCATTTGCCAAAACATGAAGTGTCAGTATTCTATCAGACAGGGAGACTGGAAAAGGAAGGCCCTGGCGCGGACACTGAGACCATCGCAGGGGCACGGTGTTCTCTACTGTATTATGAGTTTGCACTTTTTTTAGGCTAAAAATATAGTTCCTGGTTTTTAAAATCCAATTATTGGGGGACGGATGTGGCTCAACTGGTTGGGCGTCCGTCTCCCATATGGAGGGATCCGGGTTCGATCCCTGGGATCTCCTGGTAAAAAAAAAAAAAAAAAAAAAATCCAATTATTTATCCCCAATTCAAATAAGAATTTCTATGCTGGAAAGACTTTGAGGCCGCCTAGTGCAGCTGCCCTGCTTCATTTCACAGTGAGGAGGCTGAGCCCGGAAAGCCTGACAGAAGGGGGCGTGAGTCCCGGCTGTCGGCTGCACAGCCCCTGATGCTCAGTAAGTGCCGATGCGACTGTCAGGTTAGACGCTCCAGTTCAGAAAGATAGGCCTGCCCCCCGTTTGAAACCTCCTGCTGCCTGAATGGCCTGTTTTCATAGCACTGCAATATTCATCCTCGATACAGCAGAAGGGCACTGAATTACCCTTTTTATTCCAGTTCAACAGATTTGGGAGCATTGGTGGGAAAGTCACATTCTCAGCTCCGTTTCGTGACCGTTCACTGAGGGTGGAGACGCTCTTACCCTTATCTGCTTTCACTTTTTGAGTCACGTGCCTATAAAATTTGACCAACTCATATTCAGTTGTTTTATTCAAATTGGACTAAGCAGAGTAGTCTAATAATTATAGTAACCTAAATCAAAGAAGAAAATGTAACTCCTTTAGACACATCTAAAAACTCGAAGTCAAGCGTGAATCTAAGACATAGATTATTTTTATATAGCTAATAAAGAGTATGTTATGAGTTCTTGGGCTTTCTGTGGGTTGAGGGTGGGTTTGTTTATGAATCATGCATGCATCATAGAAACAACCAGGTCTTTCTGGAAGTAGCCTGGATCAGTGCCTAACAAAACTGTAATTAATTCTCTGCCATGTTTAGTTCTCCCCGACCTGAGCCTGCCTGTCTGTGCGGATTCTCCATCTCGCTCCCTGTGGCTACAGAGTGCACCCTCTGTAGCGGCTCAGTCTGCCCACAGTGTGAGGCTCTGGTGTGGCATGTTGCAACATCCTGGGCATCTAATAATCCTATTATAATTATGTACAGAATCTATGTAACTTATTGTTTGACATTCAGAGGCTTTAGCAATGGACTATGGACATTCCTTATAAAAGAAGGCAAGGAAGGGAGGAGAACTACCCAACCCCAATTTTAATGTTGTAAGATTTTTGTACTAAAAGAACAGTGGCAGTAAGACAAGGTATTTTGTAAATTAAGATTTTAAGAAGTGTATTAAAATGTTTCAAAATTACCCTCTGTATATCACACTAATTTTTTTTATATTATGTTAATAAAAAGTTATGACTATAATACTATATTTTTAAATTCATGAGAATATTTTTTAGATTATCCCAACTGGATATATTTTATTATACATTCTTTTTTCTAAATATAAAAGCAACTATGCTTATAGCATAAAATCTAGAAAGCACATTAAAGCATAAAGAAGGAAATTAAAATCTCCTATAACCCTACTTCTGAGCAAAATAGCTGCATTAGTATTTGACATAAATCCTTTCAGGGATTTATTTTTTCCTTTTTTAAAATGTTTTAAAAATTAGGATCATATGCTTATTTTATAATCTGATTTTATTCTTAATAAGTTACAGACTTTTTAATCTATTGTATATATTCCTCTACTTTTCATTTCAGTGGCTTTATAATATGTTTTCTAACACAGGTGCGCCGTGGCACAGGTGGTTCCTCTTCGCTGCCGTGCGTCCAAGTCGCTGTTAGCACTGCGGCCACGAACCTCCACGTAGGCACGTCCACACATGGGTCGGTGCATGGATCCCACCTTTGGGTTCAGCCTACAGAGAGGATGATGGGGTCAGCGCTTATGCCATGTTGGAGGATTTTTTTTTTAACTTTTTATTGTACTGTATGTACAACTTAAAATGTCCCATTTTAACCACTTTCAGGTGTGCAGTTCATTTGTACTAATTACATTCGCAATACAGTGTCCATTACCCAGACTTTCCCATCACCTCAAACTGAAACTCCACCCGCCAAGTAGTAACGCCCTCCCGGTGCCCTGTCATCGATCTGGTGTAGAAATTTGCTGCTTCTAGGTATTTCATACAGTATCTGTCTTCTGTATCTGGCTCATCTCACTCACCGTGATGCTGCGTTGTCGCACGCGCCGGGGCGCCGTTGCTTTCTGCTGCTGGGTGACCCTCCGCTGCTCGCCGGCTGTGTGGGGAGCTTTCGGTGCCTTCCAGCAGTGTAGACCAGTGGGCAGCAGGGGCCTCTTTCCCAGCCCCCCAGCAGCCTGGAAATGGACATTTGCTCAAGGGAAAAATATAAGTTTTTGCCAAACATACTGGCAAATAAGTGTTTAATTTCTAGTCCTACTGAGTTTATGGTCGTTTTGTTTCTCATCTGGTGTATTGTATTCAGATTTGGCAGTTCTTAAAATGCTGGAGTTTTTTTTCTTGGTGATTTGTGTAGCCATTTTATATTAACAACTTTTCTAATGTGTTATTTGCAACTTGATTCTATTTTTTTTTTTTAATTCAGGTTGTTTTTTAAATATTCTAAATACTTTATCGAGACTGTGGTTTCATGCATTTCATTTCAGAATATAAATGGAGCTGATTTCTTTCAAAGTGGTTCTAAAATGGTCGACACAACCCTGACGGGCAGTAACGGCAGAGAACTAACTTAGCTCCCGCGTGTGTTCATTTCATACCACGGAGCCCCACACTGGCCGACGCCTGCTTTCAGGCTTCCAGGCTGTTCGAAAGAAAGAGCAAGAAGACGTGCCGGTCCCTCTGTCTCGTTGACTGTAAATGTTTTTGGTGAGTCATGTGCATGTTATTTGTTGTGTATGAAAAGAAGAGAAAGAAGCATTCCCTTTCCATCTCAAATCATTTGCATAAGTTTTGGGTCCTAAAAGATGAAGGAAGAAACACTTTTTCTCTAAATTGAATGCAGAAATAATGTTATGACATGCATGGCATCCGTACTCCTTTGCATGATGTTCAGTAATGAAGAACTAAAGAACTATTTTAAAAGTAGGTACATGCAGAATTTCAAAACCAACTTTAAGAAGAAAAACTTTATTTCAAATAGGTTCCATGGTAGGGATGCTACAGCAAAAGCTGGTTATAGCAAACAGCTTGACTTGAAACCTGCATTGATGTATATATAAATTAGACATTATTTGGGAATGAGTAATTTCTACTAAAATGTAGAGTGAATCCAACATTATGCCAATGTTTACATTTGTTGTAGACTCTGTTTGAGTACTAGAGGCTACATTTTCATCACCAAATATTGAGAATAATCTTACAGCTTCCACTGAGGTAATGAGCTGTGAAACTAATTCCCCAGGATTGCTTTGAAAATATGCCCCGAGGTTGTTAAGAGAAATTCTAACTTGATCCAAATCTGTAACTGGGACTCTTCAGTCATCACCTGCTCTCGCCTGGCCACTCTTCTTATCTGGGCCCAACCAGCTAAATGCCCGTGTTTCCTTCTCACCTCATCTGAGGGCTCTTTTCCCTCAACTGCACAAACTCTTCCTCCTGCACAGGGAATCCTTGGGCAGCTTTTACGCCTCTGCTGCTTTCTTACATCCTTCCGTTTCATCGTTAGAAGCCATCCAAGCAGGAAGTAGAAAGTTCCCAGTTCTGTGAAGACCTCAGGTAGGGCTCCAGCTGCACCAGGCATCTGTCAGCCCAGCACAAAGTGGGGTCGAATTTTGTTCCAACTCCAATAAAACCCCCTGGAACAGCATTCCGAAGATCATTATGTTCTGCAAAAAGTAATAAAACTTTGGGAAGATAGGGCTTTACATGAGCTTCCTGTCACAGTCTCTGGGTGCTCCACCAGGTCCGTCTGCTCTTCCGTGGCCCCAGTGACACTCCCTGTAGAACTCTGCCCCCAGCTCCCCCCATGTGAGGTCACCTGCCTCACAGCCAGGTTTGTGGGCCTCAGAGGACCTCAGAACAGAATGTTGGGGTTCTGAAGTAAAGTCTCTTGGGGGTACTAGAATTTTTTTTACTGTGTACTCACAGGCAACTTCGATATTGTATTTCAGCTGCGTAGAAATTGGAATAATAGTAGTTCCTTTTGCTCCTGTATCTTATACAAATGGAAGGACCTACTCATATTGTTCATTAGCCTGTCTTGATTTTACCAAATCAGTTTTATTTTGTAGAATCAAAATATGCATCAGTTTCATGATTTCTATAGTAGCCATAGAAGACTGAGATTGAGGACAAGATTCATTTCCAGCTACCAACAGAAGAGCTGCACCCATCACTGCAGGGGAAACTTGCCTAAGCAACCTGAAGCTCCCTTGTCCCTGGACGTCTTATAGAAAGGTCATCGGTTCTCCACTGCACAGGATCTGTGACCTTCTGGCTGAGGACAACCTGGGTCACCAAGTTTATGAACCTCAACATTAGCATAGTCGAGTTGATCATCGTATTTCTTTCTGATTTTTTTTTTTTTTTCATTTATTGAAGTATATCACTCACACATAAACAATAAGTGTATAGTAATAGTTGTGAACTTACAAAACAAACATACATAACCTCATTCAGGGCCTCATACCTCACCCCACCAGCAATACCTTGCATTGTTGTGAAAACATTTTTAACTAATGATTAAAGAACTTCCTCAAAATATCACTACTAACCAAAGTATCTTACATTTGGTGTGTTTTTCCCCCAAACTTCCCTGTTACTATTTTTAAATATATTTTTATGACAGAACTTGTAAACTTTCAAAACAATCATGCACATGTGCAGAATTCCCAAACAACACCCTCTATCAACACAGCACACTGTGGTGGAACATTTCTTGCAGATTATGAGATAATATCAGACTATTACCAGGTCATAGCGTACACTTGGCACACTTTTTCCATACTCCTCCATCATTAGCACAGTACAACTTTGGCATAGATGCATGAAGATTACAGCATTGCTGTTACCCACAGTCCATAGGTCACCCCAGCTGTAGTTTTCCCATGCTCCTCCACGTTCCCACCTCCCTGCAATGGTGACGTACATCTGCTCCAGCTCACAAAGGACACTCTTGAATCTGTACCGTCAACCACAATTAACCACAATCCTCATCCACCTCTGGGCTTACTGTGTGCAGTCCCTAGTTTACTCTCTAGCTTTCTGTCAGTTGGCATTTAGATCCCTAGACTACCCTTTCCAGCCACATCCCCATTTATAAACCAGCTGTTGCTCACTATAATGTGTTACCATCAACTCTGTACATTTCCACAGTTTTACAGTAAAGCTAATTAAAACTTCAACATACAATTAAGCATCAGTAGTCCGTCTCAGTCCTCTCATCTCCTTTAAGAGTCCACCACCTCCCACCAGGTCTTTAAGATATTTCCCTACATTTTCTTCTAGAAGCTTTATATATTTATAAAGCTTTTATATTTAGGTTTTTGTTCCATTTTGGGTTAATTTTTGCATAAGGTGTGAGATAGGGGGTCCTCTTTCCTTTTGCTATGGATATCCAGCTTTCCAGCACCATTTGTTGAATGGACTGTTCTGCCTGAGCTGGGTGGGTTTGACAGGCTTGTAAAAATCACTTGACCATAGATGTGAGGGTCTGTTTCTGAACCATCAGTTCAGTTCCATTGGTCTATGTGTCTGTCTTCATGCCAGTACCATGCTGTTTTTACCACTGTAGCTAGGTAATATGATTTAAAATCCAGACGTGAGAGTCCTCCAACTACCCTATTGTGGGGCGGGAATGGAGCCACAGGTGCCCAACAGTCTAGTCTGTGCGAGCCAAAAGTGACTACAGCTGCCCAGAGAGGCTGATGCAGATCCCCCCAGCTTCCTCCCTGCCAGAGGCAGGGCTGGAGCCTAGGCTAGGGCTGTAATCCAACCCTACCGTCACCGTGATTTTCAGCCCTCCCCACTTCCCCTCATGCTGGAGGCAGTTAAAATGGCAGCTACCAGCCTCTTTCTGACTTGGACAGGTTCAAACTTTAGCTGTTCTTAGGGTTATGCTTTAGGCTGTGGAATTTACTAATCAGTAGCTGAAGTTGGTGCCCAATTGTCTCTTCATCCTCCGGTTTTGGGAGGTGGAACTTCCAATTTCAGCGGCGGGATAGCTCCCGAGGCGGCTTGTGCCTCCAGTGGAGGATGGGCACCAACCTCGGTGGTGTGGAGGGCTCCACTCACGAATCTTCTCTGCAGATGGGCATCTCCTCCTCCCATTCTTTCTAGGATGTTGCAGGATGCTCTTCTGGTCTCCTGGAGCCCCCAAACAGGTGCTTTAGACAGCTCTGGGTGATTACTAACTGCCCTGTAGCGTGAGCTGACTCTAGGAACTCTTTTTTTTTTTTTAAAGATTTTATTTATTTATTCATTTATCCCCCCCTTGCTGCTTGTGCTCGCTGGGTCAGCTAACCACGCCGTGCGGGTGGGCCTGCCTTCACCAGGAGGCCCCGGGAACCGAACCTGAGGCCTCCCATATGGTAAACGGGAGCCCCACTGATTGAGCCACAGCCGCTTCCCTCTAGGAACTCTTTACTCTGCTGCCATCTTGCTGGTTGTCCTAATTCTTTTTTTTTTTTTTTTTTATTATGGGTAAAAATCAAAATTCTCACAATACATACAAACATTTTTAAAATGATATATAAATATATATGCATATATGTGTATTTGCTTACAAAAATGTTATTTATATATATATATACATATATTTTAAGAGGTGCTTAGATTACCCAAAATATTACACGGAACCCACTGGGATTCCATGTTGCCCACCTCCCACACCTCCCACCACATCCCACACAAACATCTCCCACAGTGTGGCCCACCACCCTCAATGAACTTACACATCCTGGAGCCTTGCCACCAACCATAGACCACAGTTCACACTGTAGACCACACTCTCTCCCACTCAGTTCTGAGTGGTGTGTGCTGATTTAAAATGGCCGACATCCGTTGCCACAACAGTACTCAGGACAACCTCCAAGTCCCAAAGAAGCCCCTGTATTTCAACTGCTCATCCCCTCCCTGCCCAAAATTCATTTTTAATACATATTTTTTATTAGAAATCTTGTGCGCTTACAAAACGATTATGCATAATATACAGAATTCCCATATATCACCTCTCCACCAACACCTTACATTGTTGTGGAACATTTGTTATAGATTATGAAAGAACATCATCAGATTATTGCCGCTAACTATAGCCCATAGCATATATTTGATATGTTTTTCCTTATACCTCCTATTATTAGTACTGTGTTTTAGTGTTGTACATTTCTTATAGTTCATAAGAGAACACTCATATCTGTACATTTAACCACAGTCCATCTTCCACCACATGTGTGCACTCAGAGACTCACTTTCATCACAGAGCTGTGCAGTCATTAGTAAATTTTTAAATGTTTTCTTACTCCAAAAACAAAAACCCCATACACCCCCTGTTATTGACCCTTAGTGCTGATATAGGATCTTCTTTGACATTGATGCAAGAATATTACAATATTGCTGCTAACTGTAGTCCATAAATTACATTAATTCTATTTTCCCATGCACCACTATATTCTTACCACCTTGTATTAGTAATGTACATTTGTTCTAGTTCATAGGAGAAATTCTCATATTTGTACTATTAACCACAATCCTCTTCCACCTCCAGGTTCACGGCTATTCATCCCTAGATTATTCTCTTTCTTTCAATTGACATTTCCGTCCCTAAACTACTGCTTTCAGTCACAATCCCATTTATAAACCAGCCATGTTAATTACACTAACTATAATGCATTATCAACTCTATCCATTCTACACTTTTAGAGTTAAGCTAATTAAAAATTCTGTATAGATTAAGCATCAGTGCCCCTTCTCAGCCCTCACCCTATCTCCTAGTAACCGGCACTCCAGGTTTTAACTCCATGTGTTTATACTTCATATTTAGTTCATATTAGTAAGATGATAAAATATTTGTCTTTTTGTGTTTGGCTTATTTCTCACTCAGCATAATGTCCTCAAGCTTCATCCATGTTGTCATATGTGTCCCAATTTCATTTCTTAAAGTAGCATAATATTCCCTCATATGTATAAACTATCAGTTGCTGGACGCCTGGGATTGTTACATCTTTTGATAACTGTGAATAACACCACTGTGAGCCTGGTGTGCAGATGTCTGTTCACATCACTGTTTTCAGTTCCTCTGAATACATTCCTAGTAGAGGGATTGCCAGATCATATGGCAGTTCTGTATTTCGCTTCCTAAGGAACTACCAAACTGTCTTTCACAGAGGCTGCACCATTTTACAATCCCACCAACGGTGAAGGAGTATTCCCATTTCTCCACATCCTCTCCAGCACTTGTTTTGTTGTTGGGTTTTGTTTTTTTTTTAAATAATAGCCATTCTATGAGGTGTGGGGCATTTTGTAGTTTTGATTTGCATTTGCATAATAGCTTGTGATATTGAACATTTTTTCAAGTGCTTTTTCACCATTTGTATTTCCTTTTTGAAGAAATCTAAATCTTTTGCCAGTTTTTTAGTTGGAGTGTTTGCTCAATTATTGTTGAGCTGTAGGATCTCTTTATATAGTATGGGAATCAAACCATTATCAGATATGTGGTTTCCTAATATTTTCTCCCCTCTCTGCCTGGACCTACCCACAAGCATACCTGGGACCCATAACCTGCTATTTCCTCCCATTGTCTTAATAAACCACTGGCCGGACTAAAATTGGCATAACTTAGAATTCTTTTTTGTAACGTGCCAAGAACCTAGAGGAAATCCAGCAACGGTACGGAGACCGCAGCTGGCGCGAGCAGCGCCTCACGCAGAGCCAAGGCGGCACCTGGGGCACCAGCCCCCCAAGCCCGCCTCGCAGCCCCCCAAGCCCGCCTCGCAGCCCCCAGCCGGCCACGGAGCGAGCACGTGGCGGCCCGACCGGGCGCAGAGCCCTGAGCGCCGGGCCCAGACCCGAGCCAGAGGCTGCGCCCGGGTGGGGGACGGGGGAGGGGCTGGGGGGGAGGCCCGGGAGCCGCGGCCGCAGGGTGGGGGGCTGCCCTGGCCCGCACAGGGGCCGTGGAGCCGCGCCACGTCTCGCCCCGGGCCTGCCCCTGGTCTCACGGTTGTGCAGGTCGGTGCTTTCACTTCGCGTTTAGGGGCCGCGGAGAGTCGCAGTGCAAGTTTATTTACTGCAAGTGCAAGCGATCAGTGCAGTGTCCAGGCTTGTGCCCTTGAGGAAAAATCAAAGCGTGACAGGAAAAGGGGTGGGCAAAATTCAAATTAATGAGCTTTCCAGGAAGTGTTTATTTTCTATAACTAGATTTTTGAGTTATTTGAGGCTTGGTTTACTGGAACCCATGACTACTAAATATGAAGCTGAGCTTTGCGTGCGCCTTGACTCCACCGCGCCGTGAGGAGACCCTGGCCCGGCGCCCACAAGCCGAGCGGCTGGTCACCTGGGCCCTGTCAGTGCCGCAGTGAGCGCCTATGGGCTTGGCGGGTCAGTTTAGGGACGGAGAGCAGGCGGGGAGGTGGCTGCAGCCCAGCCCTGAGCCGGCCACGCCCCTGCCACGGCACGTCCTGCAGGTCCCCACGAGGGACACGCTACAGAAGGAGAATTCTCGGATACACGATCCTCATTCCCAGTTCTCAGTGTTGAGATGCCAGTACTTGGTTTGTGAAGCGTATTTTCCACTTAGAACCATTAGAGTTAGATATTCACCCAGTAATCATAACTCTCACAGGAAAAGAAATATAAATGTGACCCTGCTCTTGCACGGTGGGGCCTAATGGTCAGACCACGTGTTGTAGGTTTCACTGGCACTAACAAGGGGCGTATTTAAGGAAGGGCAGCCTTTCAGGTGACGGTGGACGAGGCTGGAGCCTGGGGGAACCGCAAATGGGGCAGGGTTATTTTTGTTCTTTCCGGGTTGGGGTCCTGCAGGGTGCACAGGCTGTAAGGAAGGTGCTCTATAACTGGGCCTTGGCGTCCCAAACGATTATTCCCAAAAGTTGTTGGGACCAGTCAGCTTATGCATACGCCTAACAATATAGCAGAAAAAATTATGTGAGCCAGTAAAAACAGCCCTTGCAAAGGGGTTTTCTTTTTCTCATTCACAAAGCAAGCCAAGCTTCCTAATTAGCGACGGTGTGACTAGCCTGCAAGCCTGTGCTCTCTGGTTCCTTAGGTGGCCTTCATCTCTGTTACAGGAACAGTTTGGCTGCTTTGTCTATCTCACTCATGTTCAAAGAACTCATGGCAGGCAGTGGTAACCATGGCAACAAAAGCCATAAATTCCTGGAAGTCACATTCGCCATCTCCATCATTGTCCAGCGTTTCCATGACTTTATCCACAACCTCCTGCTCTTTGATTTCCTAAGAGAGATAAGAGAAATTGTCTAGTTTGATTTAAATGGTGCTTAGGGCCATCGAAACATGAAAGGACAGTAGCTCTGATAATGCTTATCAGAAATGACTAAGATGTAAAATGCAAAACTCCAAGAAAGATTTCTTCTGTGACCAGGGGACTTGCTAGGCAGGCAGAAGTCTCTGGGGTTCTTTGATGTTCTCTTCCACCTTACTTTAGGGCCAGTGGGACCTGGGCCACTGGAAAATACTGAATGGGGCAACCAAGATCTGAAAAGTTTCAAGTTGTTATAATTATGCTTAAAACAAAACAGAACACCTAGGAAGGAGCACAGCCTAGATCAGCCTGAGCATATTATATGCAAATGCCTTGAAAGAAAAAAATGGTACTTTGTGCCTCCTAAGTTTTCCATGTATTTCTGTGTATGGAAGTCTATATAATGAAGACTTCCAGTGGATCTTAATGTTTTTGAAAGTTTTTTTTGTCCAAATCTGTCAATTCCTTATGTTCTTTTCCTGTGTTGCTTTCTAGATGTCACAAGACTTATCCCTGACAGTTCTTCTGCCTGATACCAAGTGAACGGTGTGTTATTAAATGATGTGCAAAGTCTCAAGTGCTGGGTTAAAAGTGAGATGTGGGAAGAATGTGGGCACTGGACACTGAAGAAGAGGATAAGTGCAAGTTGTTCAAAATGGCAAAGCTCCAGGACAAGAGAGTTAGGCCTGAAGAAGTCAAGAATGAAGTGCAATGGCTGCCTTGAGTGAAAACACAGAAGACTGATTCCCATGGGAGCTGGCTGGGGTCTATGAGCATCTGCTGAAAAATGGGTGAGGAGTGTGTTCATTTCAATTACATGATTTATTTGCCTCCAAACTGGAATGTCCTTGATAAAACCAGGTCAAGAAATGTTCATGGAACCTGATATATTTACCATGAATTATTTACTTTTTATAAATTGTGGTTCCCATATGCTAAATTTTATATGTTCTAAAATGAATAATTAATAATAGAGCTTTTAGTATATGTTAAGCACTTGTCTGATTTCATCTTCATAATAACCCTATTTACAGAAGAAGAAACTGGGACTTTTTAGTTGTTAAGTCAGCAGGCAGAATTGGTGGAACTAGATGACTTGATCAGCATGTGGGACAGCTGCCATGCTCTGAACTCGAATACCTGAGAAAGCTAGTCCCAGAATCTGAGGCTTAGGGGTGCCCCCAGCAAGCCTGCAGGCTCTGCTCCCTCCATTCTGGCAGAGCCACTCAGTGATGGAGTGTACACAAGCTCTGCGCTTGTCGTACTGCACTGAGAGGTCTGATTTGGGGAGTGTGGGAGGGGGACATCGCTGGGTAACAGGGCCCTGGTGGTTTCCCCAGAATTAGTGCTTGGTCAGACCCTGGCACCCTGGTCCACTGCCAGTCCTCCTGCATGAGATTGGCCTCTTCAGGGACCCAGGAAACCACTCGTTGGCAGCAAACACATCTCATAGGCCTGCACCACCAGTACTTCAGTCTAGTTCGAGTCCCGTGAGCCAGCCTTGGTTTGGGGCACTAAGGGAATGTCAGCTGCCAGGTGGATGCAGCTCACTGCAAGGGTACGAGGCTGGAGTGCAGTCGGCACTGGGTGGGTGGCTCATGGACCACCAGTGGAGATGGTCTGGGTCGGGGAGTCAGTCCCTCAATATCGGTGTCTGGACATGCTTTCACTGCATGCCGGAATGCACAATGTCCAGGGGAAGGGCAGGGCTCACTGGGAACCCTCATTAGGGGACAAAACCCCAAAGTCCCTTCTTCAGTGAGGCCTCTTGCAAGGCCCCAGACGCCCTCGGTGGAGTGTGCCGCCATCACTCCCTGATGTGCCGGAGGCAGAGGCCAGTCAGTCGGGCCTGGGCCTCGGTGGCACCTGACACTGCTCAGTGAACGTTGGCCAAGCAAGGGTTTGGTGTCTTTTATCACTGCAGCGCCTGCTGAACATCTAGCTAAAGTCAGAGTCTATCCTATTCCCATAAACAAAAGCCTATTTTTTAACTGATTTCTCATGTTCACTATGACTCGTTAATTTATATTTTCCATCCAGTTCTGCCATCATCACTGTAAAATCTTAGATTTTCAGAAAAACATCAGCATCATTTGAACCAGTACTTTGCTTCTGAGACAGCAATTTCCCCTTGGCTTACCATATACAAGACAGAGAACGACAGAGCGGGAGCAATTGCTCCCTCCAGTCCAGCCCCACAATGAGGCTCATTTTTGCAAAAAGTTTTCAGAAGGAGCTGGCATCGTCTTCAGGGCAGCTCAGATGAGAAAGTCTACAAGATGGTTTTATAAGTAGAAGAATGGGGATAAACTATCAATTTTTAAAAAAAACAGACTCACCCACCTCTAAAAAATGGGAAAGCTCGTTGTTGATGAGCTCCTTGAGTTCAGACTTCTTCAGCTTGTGTTTATCACCCTCCTTTCCAGAGTATTGATGGAAAACATCGATGAGAGCCACCATGGCCTTCTCCAGCTCAGACATCCTAGGGGGCCACAAAGGAAAGACACCTTCCCTCATGCTCTCTGCCATCCAATGTGTCATCTGCACAGACTGCAACCCACATGGAGGCCTGGACTCCTGTCTCTGGATCGCCTCAGCCTTCAGGCTTAGAGCTGGTGGATGTGGCCCCAGAGAGCGTCCGGGGATTTGCAGGGGCCACAGGTCTCCCATCCACCTCTTACATCCACACTCCTTCCCCTCACCTTCCTTCTCTGTCACACAGGCCACATCAGTAAGTTCCCTGCACTCTGGCTTCGGGTTAGGCTGGGCCATTGGGAAACTTCGGTGAAAATTCAGAGGCAGAGCAGCTGGGAAGGTGGGGAATCGAGCCCTTCCTGCCTGGCTTCCCCTCCCCCAGCCCCCACCCCCCAAACTTGCGGGGCTCCAGGATGAAGTGATAGGGCACAGGAGAGCAGAGCGTCCCCCGCACGATGTTAGAATGAATAAGAAAGCCCTAAGGTGACGAGGGACAGAATCAGGGCACAAAAATCAACAGCATTTCTATATTCTATCATTAAGCAACCGGAAAATATAGTAACAAAAGCCTATTCATAGAGCAATGCCCACATGTGTTATCTAAGAGTAAATTTAGCAAGAAAAATGCAAGTCCTTCCATAAGAGTCTAAGGAGCATAAAATATAGGAACTTCGTTCCCCTGAGTTAAAATATACATTTAAATCATTCTTAATAAAAATCTCAATGGGGCTTTTTTTGATGGGTGAGGATTATGACCAAAAACAACTGTAAAACTCATCTGGAAAAACAAACCTGGTACCTGATAGAATTGCCTCAAATTTTTTGAAAAGAATAAAAAGGGGCAACTCACCCTACTAGAATCGAACGTGTCAGATGCAGTGTGATTAAACTGCTGTGGTCCTCCCTTGGGATTAGGTAGGAAGCAGCAGGAGGCCAAGAAGCAGCCTGAGTATTTAGTTTTCATGAAAGTGCCGTTTCAAGTGAATGGGGAAACGGTGGGTTATTCACAAATGTGACTTCGACAAGCGCTGGGACAAGCATTTCTCCGCAAAATTAAAGTCAGAAACGTCCCTCTTTACTAGCACCATAGGCTTTATTCCTGGCCTGCAGGCTGAGGAAATATCTGTACAATCCCGGGAATGTGGCCCATTTTACAAAGGACACTTGTTTCCCAAATCTGAAAAACTCAGGTAGAGAAATTTGCCAACTTTTGAGCTTTCATTCTAGTCATGAAATCAAGCAAGAACCTTTTCACTGTCATAGTTACAACAAAATTAAATCTCGTCATAGGAAAAATCATTCCTGTGTTGAATATGTCACTTCTAACTTAAAAATAAATTACAATAAAATGTTTAAAATTTTATTGACTTCTGATCCTTCAGAGAAAACAGTTAATTTGTCTTGGTTTGATCTTGCTATAAAAAAATCAGGAATCTGATCTAGGAATGCTGATTTTTGTGTCCTCATTTTGCCCTTAGTTGCCTTACGGCTCTCTTATTAATTCTTACAGCGCGCCGGGGACACTCTGCTCTCCTGTGCCCCATCCCTTCTTCCTGGAGCCCTGCAAGGGTGGGGAGGAAGCAGGACTCAACCCCACCAAGCCAGAGGATGGAGGCTGTTTTGTCTTGGCCTGTTCACCAAAGTCACTCTATGGGTAAGCGCTGTGCTGTTTTGCTCTTAAATGGCTAAAAATCAGATACACCACATATAGAAAAAACACTTCAGATGGACTAAAATATTTAATATATCATACCTAACCATCCATTATAAGACTTAGATTTTCAATTACTGCTCTTTTAAAGAAACAAATTTTTAAAAACCAAGAAACATTTGCATTATCCTGATGTTTTTAAAGTCCTTGATGATTTGGGGATGGGGATGAATTGTTTTTTTATAAAGTATGACTCATGATATTTTTAAAAAGAAAAGGATGTAAAACGTGCTTTCCATATGTTAGAAAACTCCATAAAATGTAGTTTCCTTCTTTAACACTAAAAATTGGTTTTCCCTATTTGCTTCCTGTTAAATTCTTCCCTTTGACTTAAGAAACAGTTGATTTAAAGAGTATCTTTAAGAGATGAAAATCATGTATCCACGTTTCCTTCTCCATTTTGTGAATGTTCTGCATTGATCTTTTCATATAAAAAATTAGAAGTTTTTGGCTTGACTCCTCAGAAAGACACATTTGTATATATTCCATAGAATATGAGGGGCCACTCCAAAGAAGGGCTCTAACTTCCCAGGGAAGTGTAGCACTGCGGAGAGTTAAAACTCACCATAAACCCTCTTTTCTTTGACCTAGTTCATAATTCATCTGTAAAGCGTTTCTCAATCTCCATGTAATTTCTGAGTTCTGCCCAAGGGGGCGTAGGGACCCTGGCATATCAAATTAAGGGACCCTGGGAAACCAAGAAGCACTCACCTACCGGGCCCACGGCAGGGGTGAGCAGGAGGAGGGAGGGAGAGCTTTACGGTCCTGGGCTGCGCCCTCCTCAGCCCTGGCAACCCCCCTGCGCCTCCGAGGCTTAGAGAAGCAGCAGCACTCGCAGCGCCTAGTCTGCGGTCCACGCACTTCTAGCACCTAGTGTCGATGTGGCCAAGTGTCCACCAAGCAGCACCGAGCTCGGCAGTGACGCTGTTAAACCTGGGATGCCGCTGACACGGTGATAATTCTGCCAGTTACCCTAAGGGCCCCCCAGCCGCCATCCAGCCCCCAGCTCAACCCCGTCTCCATCACCGCCGCCTTTCCTTCTGAGGTCCTTGCACGCCAGCGCTGCTTTCTCACCTCCTCGCTGCTGTCGTCTCTGGCTGCGGGTTCTGAGGGCAAGAGCAGTGGGACCAGGCAGGCTCTTGTTCCCTCCTCCCAGGCCGAGGGCCTGTGAGCCCTGGCGCAGTCCCACTGCAGACCGCGGCAGCCAATGGGGGCCAAGGGCGGGGAGCTGGCTGGGAGCGGAGGCTGCAGACAGGGCCGCATTGAAAGGCGCTCTCTGGGGAGCCGGACTGCACCCTGGGGCAGGAAGCGGGGCGTCAGCTTTCCGTGCAATGTTTTATTTATCACATGAATGTTGATGTCCCTCTAAAGCCAGGGTGGGAGTGGAAAGAGAGAAGGATCAATTGATTCCAACAAAGCAAACGCACAGCCAAGCGCAGGAAGCTTCCAAGCACTGCGGGAGGCAGGGAAGAAAGTGGCCCAGGGCTGGCTTCCGGCGGAGCTGCCGCCGAGCGCAGCGCGTCTGCCCACGTCCCTGGCCAGCGTGTCTGGCTGCTCGCCAGAGTGAGGCCCTGTGGGCGGCAGGACTTGGCAGGGGGTGATGAGCCCAGCGTCTGCAAGGCGGCCCCCTAATATGTGGGGTAATGGATACTCAGTACTTTTTGGAAAATACTTGTTTTATATGGGTGAGCAAACATACCAATTGCACCCCAAGTCCTCCCCTTTCACACTGGGGTAAAAGGGCACAGCCTGTAAGAGCTGGATGGCGCCTTGGAAGCGCCTTGACCAAATACTCCGATTTGCAGACGAGGCCTAGGGACGTGTGCTGTTCCCCGAGGGCCTCTCAGCCAGCCACGGGGAAGCAAAGCCCAAAGCCCGGCCCGCGTCTCACCACCCGTTTTCACCTGCACGCTCCAAGCTCTTTTGATCCCTTAAGCGGTAACAGAAAACTTGCAGATCAGTAAAGTACTTCAGGGTGACATTTCAAAAGCTATTGTCAGCCTAAGTACAGGCTTTGTAACCAGCAAGACCCGGGTTCAAATCCTGTCTCCCCTGTTTACTGGCTGAGTCACCACCAGCAAGTCATGCATGTTTTCTAAGCTTCCCCTTCCCGACCTGAAAAAGACCAAGGGAAACAGCTTCTCCAGGTCTCTGATCCTGCTAAAGCTCTTACCAAGTCCCCTGTGGAGGTCCCTGCTGCTATTTCTGTTGTTATCTGGAATAGAGTCGTTTATTTTATTTTCCCTTCACTTTGTGCTTAGCAAATGTGAGGGGTTAGAACAGGGATAAGTGTGCCAGCTGTCAGTTACTGCCTCTCAGCTCCAAATCTGCCGCCCAGCACCTGCTCTGTGGCGCCTGCCAGCTTTTCGGAGGTTGCCGGTCGGGCTCAGGCTCTGGCTTGCTGCCTTGCTCCTGCACCGTGGCGGTCAGTGGCACTCGAGGCCGTCCGCTGCTGCTCTGCCCCAGCCACACCCAGCCGCCGTCTTCACATGCCCCTCCTGATGCGGCCCCGTGCACTGCTGCACACCTCCACTCACCTGCACGACACAGGGCTGTTCCCGAGCCTCCTGGGGTTGTGCCCGGCTCCCTCTGCACCTGCCTACCAGCCTCAGCTCACCTGAAGGCCAGAGAGTATTCCTGTTTGCCAGCAACTGTAGAACAGCTCTGGCCTCTTCCGTCCGGCGCGCTGGAGCCACAGCTTCTCCTGCAAGGTCTGAAGCCCACCTTGGGCGGGAGAAGTCTCTCTTCCAAGGTTGCCCTTCACTGGGTACTCTCCCTCAGCCCTAGGTCCCTGAAGGACTCTCTCTACGTGTTTGTAGTTACTCTCCCATCGTAGTTTAACAATTTTTATTAACACTGCCCTGTGTAAATTACTGTGTGGTTTCTGTGTCCTGATTACATTGGGACTGACACAGAATTGATACTGGAAGTGGTCTCAGGAGATAGACCCAAATGATGGAATTTGGGGAATGGTTTGGCCATGCCCTTGGGCGCCAGTGCAGTGCTGAGCTTTTCACCAGTGAAAACTGGATGCCGGTGTATTCAGTAGCAGCCAATGGAGCTTTCCCTGTGGTTGTGATGGAGTGCCAGTGGAGGTGCCTGCTCTCTCTGAACATCACGGAAGCAATGTGGACTGTAAGGACCGAGGTATGGGATGGTGTTTTTTAGTGCTTAGAGAGAAAGTGACAAGCTCAAGCCATAGTCTAGGAAACAGAAAGCGCCCATGCCAGCCCTAAACAGGACTGATACTGCTGAAAAAGCCAAACACAAAATCTCATTATATGAGTTAAGTTACAACAGTTGAATTCATAGTCTTGACAAATTTCTCCTGCTCTCTCCCATGATGTGGCCTGCAGAAATCTTGATCATTTCACATTCCACAAAATATCACACTGGGTTGATGATAATGTGCTGACTGCATGTGGTGAGCAGGGAGTAGCAAGTACTGTCAGATCTCTTAGAAAGGCATATGCAAACTGGAGGATAGGAGATAAGCCAGCAGAAGGGCAGGGGCCCACCCTCTCCGTGATGTTGCTGGGGGAGTTCCGTGGTCTGGCCTATGTAGGGATATCCCCTCCAAAGTGAAAGACAAGCTGCTACATCTTGCACCGCCTATCACAAAAAAGAAGCACTTGGTAGGGCCCTGTAGACAGGATCTGCGCTATGTCTGCGTGTGCCGCTTCAAGTGCGGACCAGAGCAAGTTCAGACTGTAGTGAAAGGCACTTTACCACTTAGTCCTCAGGCTCCAGCCGATCCAATGGCACCCAGAGTGTCTGTGGCATGTGGTGATAAGCTATGGACCCTTTGACTGGCACTGATGGGAGAATCACAGCACAGACTTCTAGGATTTTGCAGCAAGTCTATGACCTCTTTGGCAGCTAACTATTCTCCTTTTGAGAAATAGCTTCTAGCTTGCTCTTGGGCCTTTTCAGAGACTATCTAACCCCGGGACATGAGATGGCCACGCAGCCTGAGTGTCGCCTGGGCCATCTGTGCATAAGGCTGCGTATGCGTAGCAGCAACCTATTATCAGTCGGAAGTGGTGTATACGAGACTGGAACTCAGGTACGAAGGTACAAGTAAGTTGCATGAATAGGTAGCTCAGACTTCTTTGACACCAAGTCCCTGAGACGATGCTGTAAGATGTACTGTTGGCCCTCTAAGAGTAAATTGCTCCTAGTGGCTCTTGGGAACTGATGGAGAGAAAGGCATTAGCCAGGTCAGCAGGTGCACTCCAAGTGCCAGGCTCTGTGGATTTTCTCCAGTAAAGGTCCCTCATCTGGCATAGCAACTGCAATTAGAGTCAGTCACAGTCTGTTTGTGTTCAAGACAGTCCTGTGTCTCTCCATAATCCAGATATAACTTCTGCACAGGTCAAACTGCTAAGTTCAGTGGGGCTATGATAGGTATTGCCACCCTGACTTATTTCAACTCTTCGATGGTAGCATTAATCTCTGAAATTCCCTCAAGGATGCAATATGGCTTCTGGTTTACCATCATAGTAAGAAGGGGACTTCCACGTAGCTTCTCCTGTCATAACGGCCCTCACCCCATAGGCTGGAGTGCACATGAGGGCTGACATGGCCAAGTTTGTCTTTTTTTAATTATACATCCAGAAACTGAAGAAATAACTACAGGCGGACCAAATGGGTCCACTGTGAGCTGGGACTCCATTATCACCTTGCCACCTTCAGTCCTACTTTGACTAGTGGCCACAGTTCTGTTTTGGGTCCCCCGAAATTAGTGTCAATTCAGAGCCAGTGACTACTAATCTCCAAAAGATCTAGGCATTTCCTTTTCCCCAACATACAGGCACATTAGTAGCAGATGCTACTTACTCAAGCAACTGATCCCAGAAGCAAGGAAAGGTCGGGTCACTGCTGTGCAGGGGAGGCAGGGGAGACAATGCCTGCAACCAGGGGATTTTCTGAGGCAATGCTTAGTACTTGCATTACTAATACAGTAAAAGTTAATGGAAAACTACAGCAACCAAAAAAAAAAAAAAAAGAAGGGAAGAAAAAGGCTCAGACCCTTCAGAAATGAAGGTTTGGGTCTGTTCACCTAAAGAACCCAGAGCAACTGAGATTCTAAGAGAGGGCCTGGGAGATATGGAACAGATAGTTGAAGGAGAAATCCATAGATACCAACTACGACCTCATGGCCAGTTACATAAAGAGCACCACAGTAGCTTTGCACATTTTCTCTTTGTGTTTATTTGTATATACTAATCATTTCCTTATCTCTCCTTCTCATTTTTATTTTATATACACTTAATATCTAGGTAACTGAATAATCCCTGAGCCTATAACTGAAATTGAGTAATTAATATGGCCATTGATGGATACCATGACTGTTGGGATTGTGTATCTTCTCATTTGGGGAAAAGTGAGAACATCTTCACTTTTAACAAAGATAGTTGTATCTTTTTAGGTAGAAATAGATAATCTTGTTATTGTGAGGGAGTTCAACTGTGCAGAAGGTTGCTTGTGGAAGCTGAGTAGCCAAAGGGATGTATGTATTGTGCCAGTTATCAATTTATTGCCTCTCAGGACCAAATTCTCTCCTCAGCATTTGTCCTAGGTTAATGAACTGGACTATTTATTTTCCCTTTACAGGGAGCATGACGTTAAGCTTTCTTAGTAGAGGGTACTGGAGGAACGCTGCTGGGAGGGGGGCTTCCCGGTTCTGGGGTAAGGCCTTTTGCTTTGTCTCGCCCCTGCCTCACGGTCCTCCGCAGTGCTTACGCACGGGCATTGCCAGCGGCGCTCTGCTCCAGAGGCCGTGCCAAGGCTTGTGAAGGATCTGAATTTTACCCTGTGTTTTGAGTATAGCAGAGAGCTGGGTAACGTGACAGCTTCCCGCCAAACTGAGACGCATCTCTCAGAGCAGAGAGACTCAGACAAGTCCACCTGGGCGAGCCACAGGGCATTAACAGGGGTTGACGTGCGCAGGATCTTCTCACGGCGGCGGATCCAGGCCTGGCTGTGGCCTGAATCGTCACCCACGGCGGCGGGCGGGGAGCGCGAGCTGCACTTGCCACAGAGCAAGGGGGGCCTTTCATGCCGCGTGTCCACGTGCGGGAGGGGCGCGAGCAGCCGCGGAGGAGATGACTGGCGCTTCCTGGGAGAGGCGCCTGAGCACAGCATCGGCCACGAGTCCAGGCTTGGCGTGCAGCTGCTGAGAGGTGAAACGCTGGCCCGGAGGGGAAAGGGCAGGAGGGGCTGCGGGAAAGCGGAGACCCCCGACGCCAACAAGGCGCGACGGGGCGGGCTCGGGGCAGGGGCAGGGGCCGGCGCGGCCACAGGGACCTCAGCCCGGCGGCGCGTCCAGGGCGGCTCTCCTCGCCCCACGCCCGGGGCCGTACCCTGGGCTCAGGCGCGCGGATGGGGGCGCTCCTGGGGCCGCCGGCGCCCGCCCCTCGTCCTCGTCCTCCACGAGCCTGAGAAGCGTGAACATGGCGGCGGCGCGCAGCTCTGCGCAGGCGCGGAGCGCCCCGCCCCCCGCGGCCAGCCCAGCCCGCGCAGCCGCGCTCTCCTCGCGCCCGCGGGGCCGCGCTCTCGCGCCGCACGTTCACGCGTCACAGGAAGGTGGCCCCGTCCACGCTGCTGTGTCGTCTCTCTCGCCTGGAGCCCGGCTGACGCGCTGAGCACGAAGAAATGGAAACAGGTTTAGTAAGTTTCTGAAACTCTGTTAGACCAAAATTACTTCAAAATAAAACTTTATGAAAAAGAATACCTAGCAAGAGGAAACTTAGCAGAAAGACAAAATGGAGAAAAACAAGGCTCTGGTGCCGGGCTCGGTTGTTCTTTGAGTGTGTAAAATGTCAGTGACGTGACCTGACGTTGTAGGGCGAAACGCCCACGTGCGAAGGCGCCCCGAGCCTGACGGAGGCCCCAGGAGGAAGGGGGCCTCTGGGCCCGGGCCGTGGCGCCCATCACAGCGCCTCTGTGGGAGCTAATTGTCCCTCCTGGTCTGAGAAAGTGCAGGGCGCCTGCCCTGGGGCGCCTGCCCTGCAGCCGGGGCGCCTGCCCTGGGGCGCCTGCCGGGGCGCCTGCCCTGCAGCCGGGGCGCGGCTTGGGAGTCTCCCTCCGTGGAGAGGCCTCGGCAGGCGACGCCGAAGGGGCTGCGGGGGCAGTGGGTGGAGTTTCGCGGAGCGCCTGGCGCCGGGGGCACGCTCACCTAATGGCCGTTAGCCTAACCGAGCCGGCGCGCGCCCGTCGGAAGGACCGGGACCCGTCAGGCGAGCTCCTGGAACCCGGGGCGGATGGGGGGCAGCAGAGAACAGCCGCCCGCAGGCGAGCAGACGCTGCTTTCCGAGCCAGAGCCCGGGCCCGGACGGGCGGAGCGAGCCCAGGGCCGGCGGGAGCGCTTTCCAGGCCCGAGGCCCTGCCCGCGCGCGTGCTGGGCGGGCAGCCAGGCCAGCGCCCCGACAGCAGAGCCGCCCGCAGGCGGCTGCGTCCGTGGCAACGTTGGGGACCGGCTCCTAAAAACGAGGCTTGCTTTTGTTTTCCTTTTCTTCGTGTGAGAAGGGACCGGACGTTGGCGCAGAGGGCGCTGGAGCACGCACCCCAGGCAAAGCCGCTTTTCACGCACTCGCTGTGCCGTCAGGCCTCGCCCAGAAGCCAGGGGAGGCATCGACACCAAAGCTGCGCCGTTCGCCCTTTGCAGACGTCCAGTGCCACAAACGTTTATTTCCGTTATGCTTCTCATACCTTCAGGTGGCTTGGAAATTTGCCATAAAATCATGTCAAGTTTAGCTTATTTGTTTCATTTCCTCAGTGGGAGTGTTTTTCGTTTAACTGCAATATAAGCACCACATGGTCTTGTTGGTTTGTCCCACCATTTAGGGCACGAGATTTCACACAATATTCAGTCACAGTTGCCAAATGGAAAAAGAAACCATCAACAGGAGAGACTGTTAAAATTATTAACTAATGATGATTCCTGCATCTTGATTTTTAAAATGCTTCTGTGGAGTTGAACCATTGCCAACAAGAACAATCCAGGTGTTGGGAATGGGTTAATTTATTTAGAGAATCAGATGAAGAATGTAACAAACAAAATAGAGAATTTGAAAGATAAGAACATGTAAATCTGGGAGCCTGATCCCTAATCGTTTTCCTACCACAGGGCAATAATATCTTTAGCTTTTAAAAACAAACTTTAAGTTAAAGACACTGTAAAGAGCCTGCACTATATTTAAAATTTTAGGTACGACTGAAATAGATCCACTGGTGTATTTAGTATCTAATAACTGATGATATAAATAAAATTTTAAAGGATACTTCGTTAAAATCATAGGAAGGATAGTAAAACTATGACACAATTGAGTAAGTTGATATGATTCTTGTAATATGCTTATCAACATTAACTTTGTTGTTTAAAATTAACATCTCTTATGCTTCTAAATGTGTCTTATGCAATAGTTTTATATCACTAGGTCAGCAAATGTTTCCCTAAAATGTTGAAGCCTTTTTTCCCAAGGTTCTTGCAGTAAGCTTCTGGCTGCGGCCTCGGGCACTCCCGGTCTTTCAGGGTCTGTGGAGAAGTTTGGCAGCCACCACTGGCCCCTCCAGAAGGCCCAGGGGTACGCTCCCTGCCCAGACTGCACCCTCGCCTCCTTGCCTTTGCCACTGCCCAGCTGGGACCACGGGCACAGAGGCAGACAAAGACAGCTCCTAAAACAGAAGCCAGGCATCCAGGTCCGGCCGGACACACCCCTGTGCTGAAACCCCTCCAAAGAGCAACCTGAGGCGGCCGCTGGCCCTGCTGCTGCCCGTGGCAGCCCAGGACACGTGCGCGCTGGTCCTCGCCGGGTTCATGCTGCCCTCGGCCGCAGGCAGGCTGGGGCCTCTCCTGGCAGGTGCGGTCAGGCTGCCATCCCAGCCTGGACAGGCCTCACAGCTGCTCGCCTGGCTCACCGTGGTCCACGGGCGATTCCACGGCACGCTGGCTTGGGGGCCGTGGGCCGGGGCTCCCGCTGGACCCGGCACAGTCAGTTCTTGGACTTCACGATTGCTGGCGAGAGCCCTGCTCTGGGTTCTCGAGAGGGCCCCTGAGAGGGCGGTCCGAGACCCACCCTTGATTCAGAGAGAGCGGCCTCGGTGACAGGGCAGAGCCCTGCCCATGGTGGATCCACTGGGGGTGTGCATGCCTGAGGAGAGCCCGCCAAGGGGAAGGGGGCTGCCGCAGGCATTCTGTGGTAATCACACATTTCTTCATTAGCATACAAGGAAATTGAGGCTCGGGGAAGGGAAGTGACTCACTCAGGTGCATCCTTGGTAAGAGCCAAAGGGAGCGTTTAAGCCGGGTCTGTCTCCACATCCAGCTCTAGCTGCTGTGAAATGCTGTCTTCATGCCCTGCAGCATAAGGAACTCTCCTGAATGAGATCATAACTTTCTGAAGGTAGGTAGTTCATTTTGCAAATTCAACAATTTATTTTGATTAAGCCTTTTTGGGGAAGAGAGGAAGAAAAGTGAAAGGAAAGTGGGTCTATATTTGATTCCCTAATCTTTATTTTCCTAAGAGCATTTCTAAAAACTAAATAAAAAACATTTTTGAATGTATATCTGAATCACTTAATTTTCATCAGAGATTCCTTGTAAATAAAAATCAATCATGAATACTCCATTTAAAAACTTTGTGTGTTTTTACTCACAACTGCCAAAAGTGAATGAAAGACTTTATTAAGAAGAGGCCAAAACTCTGTCACCAGGCTGACACCATCCGCCAGCCTTCTGTGCCATACGTGTCACATAGCAGAAGATTCCAGTTGCTATTGCTACAAACTTCCCCAAAACGTAGCGGCTTAAAACAGAACGTGTTCTGTTAGATCCCAGTGGTCCCACAGGCCAGGGTTTGGGCTGGGCGTGCTGGGGCCGCTCTTGTCCCGTGCGGTGGGCCTGAGGTCCCTGGCTTATTCAGCGGCACTGGACTTGGCCTAGAGGGTCCCAGGCGGCACATTCCTGGTGCCTTGGTGGGGACGAGTGGTAAGCTGGGCGCCATCAAAACTGCCCCCTGGAGCACCTACCTGAGGCCTCCAGCAAGGTGGTCTTGAGGCAGGTTAGTCTAGTGAAAGGGGGAAAGTGGCTGCCCTGGCAGACCGCATGGCCGGGAGACCCCACCCGGAAACCTCCTGAGCCATCTTGCGAGACTCTGGCCATGAGAATCTCATTTGGAAGGAGAATCCTGTTCAGGATCAAGGGAAAGCCCTGGATACCCTCAACAGGCCTCACCATTGGCCCCTGAGAAACTGACAGGTGGGGCCGCCAATCAGAACAGCGAACAGCTGGGGTCCCGCCCCAGCACCATGAGGGGAGGAGGGTAGACTTTAAAGAGCCCTGACCCGTGGCCATGCCTCAGGCCGCGTACTCTGCTCGTGTTCTTGTTTCTTAATAAACTCTTTACTCCCTTGCCTACTCTACGGCAGGTCCTTAAATTATTTTATGTGACATAAGCCAAGAACCTAGAAGCCCAGAGACCAGAGCCTTCCGGTAACATTATTTGGTGAGCCAGCCAGGAGACAGAGGCAAGTGGTGCTCCCTGACCCCTGGCAGAGTCTGATGAGTTTTTATTAAAGCTGTCTGTACCCTCTTGTTTTATTAGTGAGGCCCAGAGCGTCTCACCTTGGGCCAGGAGGTTTGCTCCTTAGCCCCCAGGAGGCCCTGAAGTTCCTCTTAATCCATTACTTCTGGGGCCCCTGAGGCTGTTTGCCTGTAAGCCGCAGAACAGCCTCTGCTTTTTAATGTGCCTCTTAATGTCGGGTTTAACTGCAGAACTTGGTTCCTGGGAGTGGCCATGAGATGAGCTCGCTCATGGGTACCTCCTAAGACCTCTGCAAAGTAGGCAAAAGAAAGTCCCTAGCCAGGCCCTTTCCTACCCGGAAAGCCCGGTTTGGGAACCAAAGTCTGGGAACTGGACCCAGACATCTCCCAAGACCTCTAAGGCTCTGGGGATGCGTAGAGACATAAGATTCCCAATCCCTGGAATGTGGGGACAACGAGCAGCATTCCTGACCTCCAGGACGCTGGCTCAGTGAGCAATCTGGTCAGCCAGGTTTAGAGGTGGGACATCACCCAGACTGAGGAACACAGAGATCCTTCCCTACTATAATGGGCGGCTTCTAATTGGGACAACTTGCCTACTGATAGTCTGAAAAAGAAAGAGGCTAATCTTTTCTTGCCACACTGTGTGGCTGCAGTACAGCCAAGAGTGGTCTCTGCATGGAACTCTGAATTCTAGTTAGACCTGTGTAAAAGAGAAGGAGAGCACAGCCAGCTCTGAGGCCCAGAGACCACAGGGTCCTGCTTGCTTAAAGGGATGAGGAAATGCACCACCCAACTGATCAGGTCAATTATAACTAAGCTCAGAAATTACTCAGGCAGAGCCTAGAAACCCAGTCAGTCTGCACTGGGATCTGCAGAAAGCTGCAGAAACTTCCCCTAGGCCCCCAAACTTCTCCTAACTCTGTTTTAGAAACAGCCTTCCCAGTTTTCAGCACTCGAGACCACCAAGCTGGAGAAGGTGAGGAGGGGCGGGTGCAGGGTCTGGGACAGGCCCCCCTAACTGCCACCATTGAAGACACCGTCACCTCAGGGCCACTGGAATCCAGGCTCCACGGCAGCAGGAGCCTGGCCCCCAAGCTGCCTCACCTTGCAGACCACTGGGCCTCGCCCCAGGGGAGGAAAGAAGGGGCCTGAAGCCACGCATGAGCCATCGGCTGGGCGGGTGGCTTGACATGGCAGTTAGAGTCTTGATTAACATGGGAGCCAGTTAGTCCTGGACTGCACTCGGACTCTGACCTTGGTTGTGCCTAATGAGGGGAGTGGGTGGGGGATCAAGATCTAGGCCATTTACTAAACCTTCCCCACCTCCTGGCTATTCCTAGCTCCCTGCCTATTCCCTTGTAACACTCCAATCCTTCCAGCGAAAAAGCCTAGCAGGGCTTTACCATTTGGGGGAGGTAACTAATGGGTCGCAGGCCCCAGAACATCCCTAATTCGTATCTCATCAAGGGCAGGGCTTCTCTGGAGCCCTTAGCTCTATAGTTAGTAGGTAGTAGTAGCTACCCAGGGATTTTCCTGGAGGAAGGAAGCTGGAGCATCCTGCACAAGGTTTTTACCATGGACTGACCTTGGGAGCTTTGTGTTTAGGTGATTCTAAAGGCAGGTCTTTCTGTAAGCTAAGTAAGTGTAGAATTCTCTGTTCTGTTCTAATCTGTGCTTAAGCTTGTGTTTAACTTTTAAACCTGTGTTTAACTTTGTCAGTCTGCTCGTGCCTAGTAACTTGTAAATCATATTTGGGGTTCGTCTGTTACAAATTGAATAATGGTGAAAAGTAACATAAAAATGAGTCTTAGGGAAGCTGATGTGGCTCAAGTGGTTGGGCATCCGTCTACCATATGGAAAGACCTGGGTTTGATCCCCGGAACCTCCTGATAAAGTAAAAAAAAACAAGCGGGTGAGCTAGGCCTGTGTGCAGCGAGCCAAGCCATGCAGCAAGATGATGCAACAAAAGAGAGATGCACAGGAGAGATGCGCCAGCAACCAGGAACTGAGAAACTGAGGTGGTGCACGTGACAGGGTGCCTCTCTCCCATATCAGAGGTCCCTGGGATCGAATCCCGGAGAAGCCTGGAGGAGAAAAATGAGAAGGCAAGAAACAGACGTAGAAGCTCACCCAGCGAATGGACACAGACAGCAAGTGGGGGAAGGGGGAGGGGGACTCATACAACTGTACACCAAAAAGAAAAAAAATAAAAATCAATTTTTTAAAAAATTAAAAAATAAAATAAAAATGAGTCTTAAAAGACAACCAGCAAGATGGTGGCAGAGTAAGGAGCTCCTAGAGTCAGCTTGAGCTACAGGGCAGTTACTAATCACCCAAAGCTATCTAAAGCACCTGTTTGGGGGCTCCAGGAGACCAAAAGAGCATCATGCAACATCCTCGAAAGAATGGAAGGAGGAGATGCCCATCTGCAGAGAAGATTCATAAGTAGAGCCCTCCATGCCCAGGAGGCCAGTGCCCATCCTCCACTGGAGGCACAAGCCACCTTGGGAGCTATTCTGTGGCTGGAATTGGAAACTCTACTTCCCAAAAACGGGAGGAAGAGACAGTTGGCCACTGACTTCTGCTACCGATTAGTAAATTCAACTGGCTAAAATAAAACCCTAAGAACAGCTAAAGTTTGAACCTGCCCAACTCTAAAAGAGGCTGGTAGTCACCAATCTGACTCTGCCCCCAGCATGAGGAAAGGCTGGGCTGACTGAAAATCACAGTGACAGTAGGGAGCAGAAAGAATTCCACCCAGATCAGCCTGCAGCCCTAGGCCAGGGTTCAGCCCCACCTCTGGCAGGGAGGAAGATGGAGGGCCCTGTACCAGCCTCTCCGGGTAACTGCAGGTACTTCAGCTGGCACAGACGGAATAGTCAAAAGTCTACTGGGGCAACTGTGGTCATTTTGGACCTGCAGGGCATGGATTGCTGCCCACACCTGCAGCTCTATCCCCAACCCAGGCAGGGAAGGAAGCTTCATCAGTCTATCTTGGCAACTACAGTCTAGGCCCGCATGACTTGGATTACTACAAGGCTGTGGCTCTGTCCCTCCCCCAGCAAAGGGGAAAGTTGGGAGAAGCTTCATCATCCCTGGGGCAATGAGGGCAGCCTGAGCCTCTACAGATTCCAACACCAACTACATCCTTAGCTCCTCCTACACAAACACCAAGGGAGAAAGGGCAAGAAAACCAGATGCCAAGACACCAACAAAAAATTACAATCCATACCAAGAAACAGGAAGACATGGCCCAGTCAAAAGAACAAGATAAGCCTCCAGATGACATAAAGGAGTTGAGACAACTAATCGTAGATGTTCAAACAAATCTAATAAATTCAATGAGATGGCTAAAGAGACTAAGGATATTAAGAAGACATTGGGCTTTTCACAACGGGTTTGCCGCCAGAACACAGGTGTCATGAAAACCATCGCTATATCTTAAAGCCAAAATGGGAAAGGAAAAGACTCATATCAGCATTGTCGTCATTGGACGCGTAGATTCGGGCAATTTCTGGTTGGAATGGTGACAGCATGCTGGGGCCAAGTGCTAATATGCCTTGGTTCAAGGGATGGAAAGTCCCCCGTGAGGACGGCAACGCCAGTGGAACTACGCTGCCTGAAGCTCTGGATTGCATCCTCCACCTACTCGTCCAACTGACAAACCCTTGCGTCTGCCTCTTCAGGCCGTCCACAAGATCGGTGGTGGTGGTGTCGTCCCTGTGGGCCGAGTGGAGACTGGCGCCCTCAAACCGGGCGTGGTGGCCGCCTCTGCTCCAGTCAGCGTCACAGCTGAAGCCAAGTCTGTGAAATGCATCATGAAGCTCTGAGTGAGGCTCTTCCTGGGGACTGTGGGCTTCAACGTCAAGAACGTGTCTGCAGAAGATGTTCATCGTGGCGACGTGGCTGGTGACGGCAAAAACGGCCCAGCAAGGAAGCAGCTGGCTTCACTGCCCAGGTGATCATCCTGGACCTCCCAGGCCAGATGTGTGCTGGACTGCCACACAGCTCACACTGCTTGCAAGTTTGCTGAGCTGAAGGAGAAGATTGATCGCCGTTCTGGTAAGAAGCTGGAAGATGGCCCCAAATTCCTGAAATCGGGTGATGCTGCCCTTATTGACATGGTTCCTGGGAAGCCCATGTGTGTTGCGAGCTTCTCTGACTATCCTCCTCTGGGTCGTTTTGCTGTTGGTGATATGAGACAGACAGTTGCTGTGGGCGTCATCGAGGCAGTGGACAAGGAGGCTGCTGGAGCTGGCAAGGCCACCGAGTCTGCCCCGAAAGCGCAGAAGCTAAATGAGTATCATCCACAACACCTGCCACCGCAGCCGTGCTTAGTGGTGGGAGAGCTGCTCAGAACTGTTTGTCTTAATTGGCCATTTAAGTTTAATAGTAAAAGACTGGTTAATGATAACAATGCATCGTAAAACTTTCAGAAGGAAGGGAATGTTTTGTGGACCATTTGTTTTTGTGTGGCAGTTTTAAGTTATTAGTTTTTAAAATCAGTACTTTTTAAATGGCAAGAACTTAACCAAAAATCTGTCACAGAATTTTGAGACCCATTAAAACAAAGTTTAATGAGAAAAAAAAAAAAAAAGAAGACGACATTGGATGAGCACAAAGAAGAATTTGAAAGCATACATAGAAAAATAGCAGATCTTACAGGAATGAAAGTTACAATAAATGAAATTAAAAATACAATGGTATCATATAACAGCAGATTTGAGGAGGCAGAAGAAAAGATTGGTGCACTTGAAGACATGGCCTCCAAAAGGAAATGTACAAAAGAACAGATGAAGGAAAGAATGGAAAAAATTGAACAAGTTCTTATGGAACTAAATGACAGCAAGAGACATGCAAACATACATGTCATGGCTGTCCCAGAAGGAGAAGAGAAGGGAAAAGGGGCAGAAGGAATATTTGAAGAAACAATGTTAGAAAATTTCCCAGCCCTGTTGAAGGATATAGATATGTTTCCAAGAAGCACAACATACTCCCATCCAAATAAATCCAAATAGAGCAACTCTGAAACACATACTAATCAGAATGTCAAATGCCAAAGACAAAGAAAGAATTCTGACAGCAGCAAAAGAAAAGCAATGCATAACATATAAGGGATACCCAATAAGATTAAGTGCTGATTTCTCATCAGAAACCATGGAAGGAAGAAGACAGTGGTATGATATATTTAAGATACTGCAAAAGAAAAACTGCCAGCCAAGATTCTTATATTTGGCAATATAAGACTATCTTTCAAAAATGAAGGTGAGTTTATAATATTCACAGATAAACAGAAACTTAAGAGTGTTTATAACAAAGAGACCAGCCTTGCCGGAAATACTAAAGGGTGTCCTACAGTCTGAAAAGAAAAGACAGGAGAGACAGGCTTGGAAGAGAATCTAGAAATGAAGATTATATGAGTAAAAGTAACAAGGTCTCAAAAGAGTGGTGAAAATAAAATATGACAGATAAAACCCAAAGGTCAAAGTGGTTGAAATAAGAACTGCCTTTACAGTAATAACATTGAATGTTAATGGATCAAACTCCCCAATCAAAAGAAACAGACTGGTAGAATGGATAAGAAAATGTGAGCCATCTATATGCTGTCTGCAAGAGACTCACCTTAGACCCAAGGATACCAATAGATTGAAAGTAAAAGGCTGGAAAAAGATATTCCACGCATGCTGTAACCAAAAAAAAAAAAAAAAAAAAAAAAGCCAGCCAGAGTAGCTGTACTTATATCAGATGAAATAGACTTTAAAAGACACTAGTAATACATAATCTGAGGAGGAAGCCAGGGGAAAAATTCCATTTACAATAACGACTAAAAGAGTAAAATATTTAGGAATAAACTTAACCAAGGATGTGAAGCACTTGTATTCAGAAAACTACAATGCATTGTTAAAAGAAATAAAAAAGACTTAAATAATTGGAAGGACATTCCAAGCTTATGGATTGGAAGACTAAATATCACTAAGATGTCAATTTTACCCAAATTGATACACAGATTCAATGCAATCCCGATAAAAACTCCACCAGCATTTTTTAAAATAAATGGAAAACACAATTATCAAATTTATTTGGAAGGGTAAGTGGTCCCGAATAGCCAGAAACATCTTAAAAAGAAAAAGTGAAGTTGGAGGACTCTCACTTCTGGACTTTAAGTCATATTACTTAGCTACAGTGGTAAAAACAGCATGGTAGTGGCATAAAGACAGACACATAGACCAATGGAACTGAACTGATGGTTCAGAAACAGACCCTCACATCTATGGTCAAGTGAACTTTTACAAGCCTGTCATACCCATCCAGCTCAGGCAGAACAGTCCATTCAACAAATGGTGCTGGAAAGCTGGATATCCACAGCCAAAAGAAAGAAAGAGGACCCCTATCTCACATGTTATAAAAATATTAATTCAAAATGGATCAAAGACCTAAATTATAAAAGCAAATACCATAAAGCTTCTAGAAGAAAATATAGGAAAACATCTTTAAGACCTGGTGGTAGGTGGTGGATTCTTAAAGGAGATAAGAGGAGGACTGAGATGGACTACTGATGCTTAATGTACATAGAAGTTTTGATTAACTTTGCTGTAAAAGTGTGGAAATGTGTAGAGTTGATGGTAACACAGTACAGTGAGTAACAGCTGGTTTATAAATGGGGATGTGGATGAAAAGGGTAGTCTAGGGATGTGTGTCAGTCAGCCAAAGGGGTGCTAATATGAAATACCAAAAATGGGTTGGTCTTTATAAAGGGTATTTACTTGGGGTAGAAGTCCACAGATACCAGGCCATAAAGCATTAAGTTTCTTCTCTCACCAAAGTCCATTGCCAAGTGTTAGAGCAAGACAGCTTCCGACATTTGCCAGGGTTCAGGCTTCTTGGGTTCCTCTCTTCCCGGGGCTGTGTTTCTCTCCGGGCTCAGCTCCTGTTTCCTCCACAAGGTCAGCTGTAGACGATCAGGCAAACGGCTCACTTCTCTTCTCCTGGGGCCTTCTCTCCAACATCAAAACTGCTTCTCAAAAACTGCTTCAACTCTGTTCTTTGTGATGCCTTTTATATTTTCTTCCCCCACCCACCAAGGGGTGGGGCTCAATGCCCTACTGATGTGGCCCAGTCAACACCCTAATCTTAATTTAATCAGGCCCAGATTAACAGATCAGTTTACAAGCATGATCCAATTATATTTGTGGAATTCATAATTACATCAAACTGCCCAACGGTTACAGGATGTAAATGTCAATTGACAGAAAGCTAGAGAATAATCTCGGGACTGAATAGCACAGTAAACCCAGAGGTGAATGAGAATTGTGGCTGATGGTACAATTGCAAGCATGTCCTTTGTGAGCTAGAGCAGATGTACATCACTACTGCAGGGTGGTGGGAATGTGGAGAAGCATGGGGAAAATACAACTGGAGTGACCTATGGACTGTGGTAATATCATAATATTCATACATCTATGTCAAAGATGTGCTGTGTTGATAATGGAGAAGTATGGAAAAGGTGTGCCAAATGTATGTTATGGACCATAGTTATGGTAATAATCTGTTGATATTATCTCATGATCTGTGACAAATATTCCACCACAGTGTGGTGTGTTGATAGAGGGGTGTTGTATGTGAATTCTACACATGTGCATGATTGTTTTGTAAGTTCACAACTTCTGTAATAAAAATTTATTTTAAAAAATAATAATAGGGTTGGTTGGGGGTAAAATACACCAAATATAAGATATGGACTATAGTTAGTAGTAAGATTTTGACGATATTCTTTCATATTTTGTAACAAATATCTCACAACAATGCAAGTTGTTGGTGGCGGGTTGATGTATGGAACCCCCCTCTGATGTTATGCATGTTTGCTTTGTTAGTTCACAACTTTTACTATATTACTATACACTTACTGTTTATGTATGTTTATGTATGAGTGATAATGAAGTATCACTCATTTTTTGTTGTTGAAATATTGTCATTTATTTATCCTTCTGTTATTGAAGATAGGATGAACGACTATCCCAACTAGAGTATTTAAATATAATTCCCTAAAAGACAGAGGACTTAAAAAAGAAAAGAAAAAAAATTTAGGCATCTGTCCATACAGACAAGGCCATTTTTTAAACAAATTTATTGATACATATTAATAAACATAAAGTTCATCCAAAGTGTACAATCAGTGGTATTTGTTATAATCACATAGTTGTGTTTACATCACTTCAATCATTATTAGAGCATTTTAATTATTTCAATAATAAACAAAAAACAAACAAGAAAATTCCTCATCACTCAATCTCTCTATGCTCCCCCACTGTACCTAGCTGCTGTTTCTTGCTGTTCTATTCAAAGTTATAACCAATGGCTTTTAGTATAATCACAACATTGTACATTCATCATCTCAAAAATTTTAGAACCACTTCATTACTCCAAAAAGAAAGACTCCACACCCCTTAGCATTCCTTCCTCAGACCTACAAAACCACTAAATTCCTTTCATCTTTATAAATTGATTTATATTTACATTTTATATAAATGGAAATCATACAATAGGTAGTACTCTCTGTCTGATCTCTTTCCCTTAGTATAATTTTTTGTCTGATATTAACATTTTGTACTATTAGCTTACATTTGTTGTACATTTATATATCTGTACATTTATATATTCAATTCTACCCATATTCATACTTCATATAATATATATATATATATATATATTTCACATAATATATTTAGTTCATAATAGGGCAGTCATACAGTATTTGTCCTTTTGGGTCTGGCTTGCTTCACTCAACATAATGTCCTCCAGGTTCATCCATGTTGTCATAGGCCTCACAACTTCATTTCTTCTTACCGCTGCATAATGTTCCCTCGTGAGTATACTCCACAGTTTGTTTAGCCCTTCGTCAGTTGATGGAAACCTGTGTTGTTTCTAACTTTTGGCAATGGTGAATAATGTGGCTATGAACATCGGTGTGCAGATGTCTGTTCGTGTCACTGCTCTCAGTTCTTCTGGGTATATACCCAGTAGTGGTATTGCAGGGTCACGTGGCAAGTCTATATTCATCTTCCTTAGGAAATGCCAGACAGTCCTCCACAGTGGCTGTACCATTCCACATTCCCACCAACAGTCAATAAGCGTTCCTATCTCTCTACATCCTCTCCAACATTTACAGTTTTCCAACTTTTTAATAGTGGCCAGTTTAATAGGTGTGAAATATCTCATTGTAGTTTTGATTTGCTTTTCCCTAATTGCTAGTGATGTTAAACATTTTTTCATGTGTTTCTTTGCCATTTGTATTTCTTCTTTGGACAGTTGTCTTTTTAAGTATTTTGCCCATTGTTTTTTTCTTGTTGAATTATATGATCTCCTTATATATCATGGATAATAAACACTTATCAGATATGTGATTGCCAGATATTTTCTCCCATTGAGTCAGCTGCCTTTTCACACTTTTGACAAAGTCCTTCGAGATGCAAAAGTGTTGAATTTTGAGGAGGTCCATTTATCTATTTTTCCTTTTGTTGCTCGTGCTTTGGGCATAAGATTTAACACAAGATCTTGAAGATGTTTTCTTACATTTTCTTCTAAGAGTTTCATAGTTTTTATATTTAAGTCCTTGATCCATTTTGAGTTAATTTTTGTATAAGGTGTGAGATAAGGGTCCTCTTTCTTTCCTTTGGATGTGGCTGTCCAGTTCTCCCAGCACCATTTGTTGAATAGACTGTTCTGGCCCAGCTGGGGGAGCTTAAGAGCCTTGTCAAAAATCACTTGAGTGTAGATGTGAGGGCCAATTTCTGAGTTCTCAATTTGATTCCATTGGACAATCTGTCTGTCCTTATGCCAGTACCATGTTGTTGTTTTTTACCACTGTAGCGAAGTAATATGCTTTAAAGTCAGAAAGTGAGAGTCCTCCAACTTTGTTTTTCTTTTTTAAGACATTTTTTTTTGCTATTTGCGGCCACTTACCCTTCCAAATAAATTTAATTATTGGCTTTTCAATTTCTTCAAAAACAGGCTGTTGGGATTTTTGTTGAGATTGTGTTGAATCTATAAATCAGTTTGGGTAGAATTGACATCTTAATGATATTTAGTCTTCCAATCCATGAACACGGAATATCCTTCCATTTAAGGCTTCTTCAGTTTCTTTTAGCAATGTTTTCTAGTTTTCTGAATACTGGTCTTTTATGTCCTTGGTTAAGTTTATTCCTAAATATTTGATTTTTTGTCGCTGTTATAAATGGAATTTTTTTTTTCTGATTTCCTCCTCAGATTGCAGATAGTATAGAAATGCTATTGATTTTTGCACATTAACCTTGTATCCCACCAGTTTGCTGGACTCATCTATTAATTCTAGTAGTTTTGTTGTGGATTTTTCAGGATTTTCTAGATATAAGATCATGTAATCAGTGAATAGTGATAGTTTTACTTCTTCCTTTCCTATTTGGGTGCCTTTTATTTCTTTCTCTAGCCTAAATTGTTCTAGCTAGAACTTCTAGCACAATATTAAATAATAATGGTGACAGTGGGCATCCTTGTCTTGTTCCTGATCTCAGTGGGAAAGCTTTCAGTCTTTCCCCATTGAGTATAATGCTAGCTGAAGGTTTTTCATATATGCACTTAACCATATTCAGAAAGCTTCCTTCTATTACTATCTTTTAGAGTGTTTTATCAAGAAAGGGTGCTGTGTTTTGTCAAGTGCCTTTTCTGCATCAATTGAGAGGATCATGTGATTTATTACACTAATTGATTTTCTTGTGTTGAACCACCCTTGCATACCTGGGATAAAACCCAGTTGATTGTGGTGTATAATTCTTTTAATGTGCTTTTGGATTCTGTTTGCAAGTATTTTGTTGAGGAGTTTTGCATCTATATTCATTAGAAATATTGGTTTGTAATTTTCTTTTTTCATAATATTTTTTATCTGGTTTTGGT
>JAKSZT010013817.1:37382-82067 GCA_026826555.1 Tolypeutes matacus | reverse complement strand
ACCATCACAGCAGCCTTCTGCCCTGTTCAATTTTTTGGGACAATGAGAGCAAGATTGGTATTAGTTCACCTTTGGATGATCGTAGATTTCACCTATGGAGCCATCTGGCCCTGGACTTTTCATATGTGTGGGGGGTTTGACGACTGTTTCAATCTCTTCACTTGTGATTGGTTTTTTGAGGTCTTCTGTTTCTTCTAAAGTCAGTGTAGGTGGTTCGTGTGTTTCCAGGAATTTGTCCATCTCATCTGCATTTTCTAATTTTTGGCATACAGTTGGTCATAGTATCCCTTATGATCTCTCTTATTTCTACAGGGTCAGTGGTAATGATCCCCCCTCTCATTTCTGATTTTATTTATTTGTGTCTTCTCTCTTTTTTTTCTTTGTCAGTCTAGCTAAGGGTTTGTCGATTTTGTTGATCTCCTCAAAGACCCAACTGTTGGTATTGTTGATTCTCTTTTTGTTGTTGTTGTTGTTGTTGTTTGTTGTTGTTCTCGAGTTCATTTATTTCTGCTCTGATCTTTATTATTTCTTTCCTTTGGCTTGGTTTGGGATTAGTTTGCTGCTCTTTTTCTAGTTCTTCCAGGTGTGCAGTTAGATAATCAGATTTAGCTCTTTCTTCTTTTTTAATGTAAGCATTGAGCTATAAATTTCCTTCTGAACACTGCCTTTGAGGTATCCTATAGATTTTGATATGTTGTGTTCTCTTTTTCATTTGTCTCAAGATAGTTGCTGAATTCTCTTGCAATTTCTTCTTTGATCCACTGATTGTTTAAGAATGTGTTTAATCTTCATATATTTATGGATTTTCCCTTTTTCTGTCCATTATTGATTTCCAGCTTCATTCCGTTATGATCAGAGAATGTCTTTTGTATAATTTCAATCTTTTTTAATTTATTGAGACCTGTCTTGTGACCCAACATATGGTCTGTCCTGAAGAAGGATCCATGAGTGCTTGGAAAGAATGCATATCCTGATGTTTTGGGGTGTAATGCCCTATAAATGTCTGTTAGGTCTAGTTCATTTATCATATTATTCAAGCTCTCTGTTTCTTTATTTATCCTCTGTCCAGATGTTCTGTCCAATACTGATGGTGGTGTATCGAAGTCTCCAACTATTATTGTAGAGACATCTATTTCTCCCTTCAGCTTTGCCAGTGTGTGCCTCATGTATCTTGGGGTACTGAGGTTAGGTGCATAAATATTTATTTATTTTTTTTTTAATTTTTTTATTATTATTATTTTTTAAGATTTTATTTATTTATTCATTTATCCCCCCCTTGCTGCTTGTGCTCGCTGGGTCAGCTAACCACGCCGTGCGGGCGGGCTTGCCTTCACCAGGAGGCCCCGGGAACCGAACCCGGGGCCCCCCATATGGTAAACGGGAGCCCTACTGATTGAGCCACAGCCGCTTCCCGGTGCATAAATATTTAGAATAGTTATTTCTTCTTGTTAATTGCCCCTAATTTTTAATTCAATAAATTAAAAAAAATATATTAAAACAATGAGCCTTAAAATGTCAGTACTATCTTGCAATTGGATTTTATGTATAATTCACAATAGGAATTAGTTCAACTGCTGGAAAAGCAGAAAAACTTAGCAAAGTTGTTACTAATAGTTTTAGTTGTTTAGTTAATAAACAGAAGTACCCAATTTGTTCTAAAGTAAAAACTTATTAGAAACTGTAACTAAGAGTTAAGACCATTTTATAGATGACTTTATATTATAAAACAGCAGAAGGATAATCTGAAATTGCTATAACTAGGTGGATTTAGCCTAGAACCTACTACTGTGATGGTAATGTTAGACTAATTTACCTTTGTTTATGGTTTCTTCAAGTCTAACCAAACCCTTGTTTATGCTTGCTATTGTGATGAAAATTCTAAACTTATTTGCCTTTTGCTTTTGGTTATTTCATGACAACTTCTACCCCTCATGGACCAGGGGAAGGCAAATTCAAGACACCCTTGTCTCCTGTCCATCCACTGGTATTAATTATCCTGCTTTCTTGCGTGACTCCAGGTGTGACTAGATTGCTACCTGGTGGAATTCTTGATCCTCGGGGCTGGACGTCCACTCCTCCAGTTCAGTGGCCAAGGACTGGGGAGTGGGAAGCTTCCCACCTCTGGTGCTGATGTTCCTAAAAGCAGCAAGTCATGAGAAAAACCAGGTTTCCCTGAGCCTTTAATGACCTCAATGAATATATACTGAAATTATATTGCTCATTCAAGGTCTGTCAAAGTCAAAATGGGAAATAAAGTTCTGAAGTAAAGGAAAATGTTGTAAATTGTATTTTAAAGGCTTCGCTGCTCGGCTCGCCTCGGCTGTGCCATGTCGAAGGAGTCCTTCAAGATCACGCTGACGTCGGACCCGCGGCTGCCCTACTCAGCGTTCCTGAAAGCACGCCTGTCACTGCAGTCTCAAGGTTTGCAGCAGAAGAATTTAAAGTTCCTGCAGCAACCAGTGCAACTATTACCAATGATGGAATAGGAATAAACCCTGCACAGACTGCTGGAAATGTTTTTCTGAAGCATGGTTCAGAACTGCAAATTATCCCTAGAGATCGTGTTGGAAGTTGTTAATGTCTGCTACTTGGAACACACGAGTATCTTTCTGAAAATACATTTTGTAAAATTGAAATCAGACTGTTTAACCTGCTCTGAAAATGCCAGTGGTCAGTGAAGCGATGAAAAGTGACTGTCGTGTCTCATCAGGTGAAGAGGGGATGCTAGTTCCTTTGGGGTAGATGGATTATCTGGCTGTTTTATAACTGGAGGATGCTTCTGATAATTCTTTCTGAAAACATTTGGAAAATTAAAGTTTACTAAATCCTAATTGTCTTTGAGTTAAAAATTTAAAAAAATATATCGTTCATTGATAGCAGTTTGCTGGACAGTGTCTGACTTACAGGGCTCATAAATAGCTGAATTCCTTATTATTTATGATTTATAATAAGTATAGTAGACATGCCAGTGAATACACAACTATTTTAAGTGGTTTAGTTTTTTTTATGTTTCAAAATTGGCATGTGTGCATAAATTTCAATTTAATATCAGAGTGCTAATTTTTCCTTGGCTAACCCTCATTTGAATAAATTGATATTCCATACCAAGTGGTTTTAACTGTTAACAGAGTCCAGTTTCCTCAGTGGTGACAATTGACAACACATTAGAAGAAACCTTTGCTGAATTACACATTTCTTTGTCAATCTCCTTTAGTACTAGCTACAAGAATCCTCAAACCATTGTATTTTTGAGGATAATAATTCTAGAGCATTCAAGAAGAGATTATTTGCACAGATCTGAACTTCACAGCAAAGCTCAAGGAAACGCTATTGGAAATGTGTATTTGTTCTACTTATTGAAGTCCCAGCATTTAAGGAAGAGTAAAGATAAGTCTCCCAAGTGAATAAGAAGCCAGGAAGGTGCAGATGGTAAAGGGGTCAGCAGAGGAATAAGCAGAGCTCAGTGACCAGGCTGGTAAGGGGTCAGCAGAGGACGGGGAGCTCAGTGACCAGGCTGGTAAGGGGTCAGCAGAGGACGGGGAGCTCAGTGACCAGGCTGGTAAGGGGGTCAGCAGAGGACGGGGAGCTCAGTGACCAGGTTGGTAAGGGGGTCAGCAGAGGACGGGGAGCTCAGTGACCAGGCTGGTAAGGGGGTCAGCAGAGGACGGGGAGCTCAGTGACCAGGCTGGTAAGGGGGTCAGCAGAGGGCGGGGAGCTCAGTGACCAGGCTGGTAAGGGGTCAGCAGAGGACGGGGAGCTCAGTGACCAGGCTGGTAAGGGGGTCAGCAGAGGACGGGGAGCTCAGTGTCCAGGCTGGTAAGGGGGTCAGCAGAGGACGGGGAGCTCAGTGACCAGGCTGGTAAGGGGGTCAGCAGAGGATCACAGTGAAGGGGACAGAAAACTATGGGCTGATGTCACAGAACAGCCAGCTGGCTGACCACTAGGGGACCAAGGGGGACAAGCAGATCACTGGCCTTGTCACAAGCAGCAGCGGGCAATTACGTAACTCAAAGTGCAGGCCTTGTCCACAGACAGATTTCAGCATCTGCTCAAGGGAGTCCAGAGAGGGACCTGCAGAGGTCCTGGTACAGAGGAAATTGGTGAAAGATGAAGGCTCCTGGGGATTGAGAGGCAGGGCGCATGCAGCCTGGATTTCTAGAGGATCAGTGCTCTGAAAGTGGGCGCTGTCTGCAGCTGGAAATATTGGGCTTTCCATAAGCACACCATAAACACTTGCTGAGCTAGTCATGAATCATGCATCTCTAAGGCCAGTTTTTTTCTATGTGTATCTTCCCTGTCACAGGCCCTAGCTTTAGTGGTAAAAAATTTACAAGAAAGTGCAGCAGAATCCGCATCTGAAGGATGGCATTGGTGGTTAATTTAAGAAGCTGACCAGGTATTGTTCACAACTTTGGCAGACGAGCAGCAGGATTCTGAGTTACCAAAGGGGGAAAGGCCCTGGCTGAGGTGGAGCAGGAGACTGCTGATGCCTGGAGCAGGTTTTATGTTATGACCAATGTGATGCTCAAGGTTCCTGTCCTTACAGAGTTGAGCCTCACGTAACCAGAATTTATGAACACCATTCACTGAACTTCTGGCTTAATTTAGGTTCTTCTCCATACTGTTGCTAGCACAAAAATCTGCCTGCTGTGTGACATGAAGAAGCTTATGGTGTCCTGTGCCACAGAGTGATTTATATAAATTTTCTTGTGCTTTGGTTTTGGAAATTTTATTGTAGTAAGTTCTTAACATTTTTTAAACAACTAGACATTTTGTTAGTAAATGTGATCTGTAAGTTCTTATTTTGTGCCAGATATTTTCAAGTATTGTATTTAGTTTAAATGCATTATTGGTACATTATTATTATCTTATGAAAATACATTATTATATACTATAAAAAAATAAAATAAAAAATAAATTGTATTTTAAAGCATTGGAAATAATTTGCTTTTAAGCCAATAATTAAAGGAACAAAATTTTTGTGCAAAACTGCATGGTCACAGTGCAAATTAGAGTAATTAGAAATAGTCTTCAAATAGATCTATGAAAGGTTATTTTACAGTTAAACTTATTGTAAGAGAATGAAAATGCTAAGTAACTTCAGTGAGCTGTGTTTTTATGTCTAGCTTTATTTGTGTCTATTTGTTCAGTGTATATTACATTGGGATGGTAATATCAAATTAATAAATGAAAATTCTTAAAAGAGCTTTATTCGAATTGTTAAAAATTAAATATGCACTTATATATGTGAAAGAATATTCTTGGAGCCCAAATTAGGCTAAGCAGGATGGAAAGATCATATAGAAATTGTTGGGAAATGGAAAAAGATTATCCTAAGCTCTTTTTTTTTTTTTTTTTTTTTTAAAAATTATTAAAAAATTTAATAAAAAGGAATGAGTGTAGGGGACATAGTCTTTAACACTTCTCATGTAAACCCAAACCTCAAAGAGATTCCTTTTGTGGAGTAAAAAGGCAGTTTTTCCTGAGTTGCGAAGATTATTTCCCCCTCCCTGTATTTTCTGTATTCCCCCATTCAATCTTGGCTGCCACAACCAGACAGACAGAAAGCGCGAGGACCTTTTTCTTGCATCTGTAGTGGAAACCTTAGCAGCAGACATCAACTGCTCCAGGTCTGTCAGAGATGCATTATCCTAAGCTCTTTGACCTGCTTGACCCCCAGGGCCTTTTCTGTGCAAGAGCTAAGACGGAGGACCTAGATGTGGCAGATTGAAACTCTATCTTATGTGTGGATGTGGCTCGAGTAGCTGAGCACCTGCTTCCCACATGGAGGTCCGAGGTTTGGTATATGGTGCCTCCTAAAAACATAAAAACAAACAAAAAGCAAATAAATGAAAGAACCAACTCAGGGGAGGTGATGTGGCTTAGTGGTTCAGCGCTGGCTTCCCACATACAAGGTCTTGGTTCAATCCCCAGCTCCAGTACCAAAAAAAAAAAAACCCAAAAAACTCTCTTCTAGACTGGGGAATTAAGAATCACAGTTAGGCCTACAATCCCCCAATTTAAGCCTTTAACAGCATTAAAATAAGAGCAGTTAATAATCTTATTATCAAATTTCAGTAAGGGAAGTGGATGTGGCTCAAGCGATTGGGCTCCCACCTACCACATGGGACGTCCCTGTTTTGGTTCCTGGTGCCTCCTAAAGAAGACAATGAGCTGGTGCAGTGGCCAGGCATGGCAAGCTGATGCAACAAGATGATGCGACAAGAGACGCAAGAAAAACACGAGAGACACAACAAAACTGGGAACAGAGGTGGCTCAAGTGATTAGACACCTCCCTCCCACATGCAGGCCCCAGGTTTGGTTCCTAGTGCCTCCTAAAGAAACAAGGAAGATGAACAGACACAGCAAGTGCAAACAATGAGGGGGTGGGGGGAAATAAATAATAAAAATAAAATAATTTTTTTAAAAAAATTCAGTAAGTAGAGGAAAAGTCCTTGAAAGCTATGGAAATATCTTTTTAAAATTATAATTAAAACAAATCATACAATTGTAATATATTCTAAAATCTGGCAGTCAGTATGCTTTTAAGATTATTTACAGTTTTGGAATTTTAATAAAGGAAAGAGAGTTTAGCCTCATGCAAAGGAAGGAAAAAGAACATTCCTTGATTAAAATATAATGGTTTCAATTTTATTTAGCTTGGGTGTTATCTTCTTAGGTTTATAGGATACCAATTAAATAAATTAGCATTATATGTATTAAATCTTTAAGATGATGAAAGTTGTAAGTTGATGTTTAATGAAATTAAGATAAAGTAAGTTTCATTGGTTATTAATTGTAGTTTAATAAGCTTATTTAAAGGTAAAGTAACTAGTCTATGTTGTTAGGGTTAATTATAAGAAATTGGTAAAAGCATTGTCTAATCTGAAGTACTTAAATGGCTAATTCTAGGACGCTATTATTAATTAGAAACCTAAACTGATATTGATAACAAGTAACTTCATACCAGGAAACCTGTCAGAGGCCACCTCAATCTGCATATTAAAGGGGTGGTAAGGGGAAGATAACCTTGATTCCATTGGGAATCTTAGGTTTTCATAAAATAATGGAGAAAGTAATTTTCCTGGTCTGCTAAAGTAAAATACCTGTTAATTAACATAATCATGGTAAAGATGTAAAGGTAAAAGGTAAAGTACTAAAATAGTTAAGTTCATTTGATATGTTATATACTGCATTGGAAGTGTTTAGAAAGTATATAAAAATTAGAGATAGACTTCAGTATTGTCAAAATGTCTTGTGCATTCAAACCAGGCCTCTGGTATCCTGCATACTGCCTCTCCATTTGAGTTATTGGCTAGGTTGGTCACTGACTCCTAAAACAATAAAAGTTTCTACCACATCTCAACATGCTCCTGAAGTGGATGGAGAGTACATTGCAGTTTCAGACTCCCACAGCAGCCAGCAATGGCTCAATATGGCCAGAGGTACAATGGACATTGCCTCCAGACTGGCTCCGTTTCATAGTGCTGAAGGGTGCTACTTCCTACTGGTTAGGGGGAGTATGCCCTACCTGACAAGGTGTAAAACCCTCTGGCTATTCTATTGTAGTTGAGGGATGATATGGCCTGCTCCCATGGAGAGATAATATATATGGTATTGCAAACCTGGAGCTTAGCTCTATTAACTGCGGCTCAACGAGGAAATTGTGCATTGATTAGTATTAAGTACTGTACCTATATGCCTGATGAATATGATATCTCTTCTATTCTAGATCATATACAGAAGGATATTGAACATGCTAAAAGTCTCAGAAAACTTAATTCATTTTCTAAGTAGTTTATGAATGTGGCTGTTAGATAAAAGAATGGCTCTCTTAAGTACAGCCTTTATTTTGCTTGTCATATGCTTGTCTTATTGCCTATACTGTCTTTGTGAGTTTATGTCTAGGATAGTGCCTGTCCTCATACCTCTCCTAGTTGTCCTAAGCATAACCATCACCGTGGGAAGTGGGGTTGGCAATTTATACCAAATCCAGGAAGTCTACCACAATCTCTCCCTAGAGTACAGCATAAAGAAACTCAAGGAAGAATGCTGTTTCCCATCAACTTTGGGAGGATGCAGCCTCTGAAGGTACTTGGCCTTTCTCACTCTCATGGTCCAGTATGCCATAGCTGGCCCCCTTTTTTGGCCCAAATACCACTGTCTTCTTTATCCTTTTAATGAAACCATGCATCTAAAATTCTAACTAAGTTTAAATTTCTTACAGAATCAATGCCTTATTATCCATGAAGGGATTTCATCCCAAGTCCAACCAGGGTGCCAGACCTATCGTTCCTCAACTACAATAGAATAGCCAGAGGGTTTCACACCTTGTTAGGTAGGGTATACTCCCCCTAACCAGTAGGAAGTAGCTACAGAAGAATGGCCATCACCCTTCAGTGCCCCCTTAAGAATAAATGTGTAAACTCTCTGAGGGGGGAGTTAAGACAGGTTAGAATAATGAAAGGAGAATGGCAGCTAACCTGGCAAACAACACGGCTGACAGACTACATGGCCGGCAGACAATATGGCTGTGAGACCCCACCAGGAAACCTGAGGAATTTTGTGAGACCTTGGCCATGAGAATCTCATTTGGAATGGTAATCTCATTTGGAATGAGAATTCTATTCAGGGTCAAAGGAAAGCCCTGGATATCCTCATAAGTCTCACTATTGGCCCCTGAGAAACTGACAGTTGGAGCAACCAATCAGAACAGAAAACAGCTGGGGTCCCACCCCAACATTATGAAGTATGGAGGAGGAAAGACTTTAAAAACCCTGACCTGGGGCCCCATGCACACAACTCATCCTGCAGTACACCTGCAGTCCATGCTTCATTTTCTCATTTTCTTGTTTCTTAATAAACTCTTTACTCCCTTGCCTACCCTATGGCATGTCCTTAAATTCTTTTATGTGACATAAGTTAAGAACCTAGAAACCCAGAATCCAGAGTCATCTGGTAACAGTCTCAGGATGATTGAACTGACCTGGTAGTTGGCTTTTCCCAGAGTGTGCACCCCAAGAGAATCTGGAACATGGAAGATGCATGGACTTGTTGTCTTAGTCTCAGAAATCATGCTGTGTCATTGTTATCACTTTCTATTGATTACAGGCAGGCCATAAGGCCAGCCCAGAATCAAAGGGAGGGAAATTAGGCTCTATTAGTGGAAAAATGGCAAAGTCACATTGGGGAAGAGCTTATGGGATGGGAGATGTTATGACCAATTTTTGAAAGTACAATCTCCCCTCTAGCCACAACAATTCGCAACCTATTCATATGCAAAATAAATTCCAAAGACTCATTCCACTATGGCAGCTAAAACACTAGGATCTCATTATCTAAATCAGGTTCACAAGAGAGTCTTTGGGTGTAGTTCTTAAGAACAGCTTCTTGAGTATGGTTATCTCTCAATCTGAAGACTTGTGACCTTAATACATTCCCTTTCTTTTTTTTTTTTTTACCGGGAGGTCCCAGAGATCGAACCCAGGACCCTCCATATGGGAGACAGACGCCCAACCATTTGAGCCACATCCACCCCCAGGACATTCCCTTTCAAAAAGGGGGAAAATGGAAGGCATAAAGCAGGCACTGTCCTTTGCAGTTCTGAAATTCAACCAGGCACGTCACAGTTCTTGATTAAGGCCTCGTATTTCTCCCAGGAATAATTCTCCACAGATCTTGGCTTTACTCCCTGGGCTCTTGATTCCATCCATTGAGTCATTCTTCCTTTCCATAAAAAGTAGGTCCAAATACCTCTTTTTGTTTTGTACTATCTCTGGTTCTTTTAGTACAAGCTGGTGGTGATTCTATGAACACAGTTTTCTTAAGAACTTTGTGAGTTTTCGATGAATTTTATTGATGTTGACTCTGTTAGATGAAACCCACGCCCTGAATCTCTTTAAGACAGCCCCCTTGCTATTTTAGGTTCCCTGTAAGGCTGTTATGGAACAATGTCCTTAAGATTCTCAGAACCTTTATTCAGTAAAGAGGGTCTGAAGCACATCCTTAAGCCCCATCAAAGGGCATGCCCAAGGTCCAATAAGGTGCCAATTTAATCATTCAGAGTCTTAACAAAGGTTTTTACATTCTCTTCTTTGGATTCAATTTTACTCTGAGAGCACATTTTCCTGACAGTACCATGGATTTGATCTTTGCCCTGAGGTCCTTTATTTCTTTGAGAATCTTCTGCCAGCAGTGACTGGGGATGAAAAATAGTTTTATTTTTGAGCCCAGCAAGTCCTGGTTCCTTTATAGTTCTTCTAATTCTATTTAAAAACTGAACAATTCCTTCTGTTACCATAAGAACTGCTATTTCCAATAGAAGGGCCCACCTGATCCAGTGCCACAAAAGAGAAACATGTCTCTCAGTGAGAAGGTGATTTATTGTGAGTGCACAAGCAAGGAACTGGGGGAATCTTCCCAAAACCAGTTCAAAGTGAGAATGGGAGCTAGAGTTTTTATAGGCAAAGAAAAGGAGATAGGTGAGAAGAAAAACAAGCAAAAAAAAAAAAAAAAAAAGTGATGATAGAATTTCCAGGGGTCTTATGAAGAGGGTACATGCAAATTCTCAGTCCTGCATTGTTTCAAACTTGTCCTTGGCTTCACCAGCTAATAAACTACAGTTGAGATATTGTTGTACAGATGCAAAAGGCCTTCATGACACCTTTCTCAGCCAACCACTCAAGGTATCAAGCTTTTTTTTTTGTCCCTGAGGAAAGTTACAGATTTACTGGGTCATGAGGTGCTACTGACACCATTCTGTATGGTTTTGCTTTTTTTTTTTTTTTTTTTTTTTTTTGAAATTTATTTTTATTTTTTTTATATATATATACATATATTTTAAGAGGTGCTTAGATTACCCAAAATATTACACGGAACCCACTGGGATTCCCATGTTGCCCACCTCCCACACTTCCCACCACATCCCACACAAACATCTCCCACAGTGTGGCCCACCACCCTCAATGAACTTACACATCCTGGAGCCTTGCCACCAACCATAGACCACAGTTCACACTGTAGACCACACTCTCTCCCACTCAGTTCTGAGTGGTGTGTGCTGATTTAAAATGGCCTACATCCATTGCCACAACAGTACTCAGGACAACCTCCAACTCCCAAAGAAGCCCCTGTATTTCAACTGCTCATCCCCTCCCTACCCAAAAACTGTCAAGTGGCCACTGGCTCCACCTCATTGTTATAATTTCTTACATTGCAAGAATCACCATATGTGAGCAAGAGAATACCATCAAGTCCACTCTAGTCCATAGTTCTTCCCCCAATCCAGAGGCGACTGGGATGGTGATGTCCACTCCAACTCCAAGTGAGAGAGGGCTTATATCCCATGGATATGGTGGGTGGGATGATCCTGCCTGCAGATGCAGGCCCTCTCCATTCCCTGGGATGGCCATTTCCCATCGTTGTCTCCTCACCAGGTGACTTGGATGAGTCCATTGAGCTGTAGGGTAGGAGTTGCAGCTCCACCTAGATTTCATGCACACCTGGCACATAGGTAGGCGGGATGGTTTTGCTTTGAGACATTATCTTATTCCTGTAAGAAAAACTGAGATGGTCTGGTTAATATCCTTCAGGGAACTAAGTGCAAAGAGTAAACTTCTAAAATTAGATTGATAGAAAACCAGCTCAATTAGTGTATTAGAATTTTCAGAGCTGCTTAAGTGAAGAAAGTTTTAGTAAGCACATTTTCCAGCTATCACTTCTTTAAGTTCATCTCTCTCTAAACATTTCTCTAGTTGTTGTATTAGTTTTCCAAAGGCTGCCAATGCAAAATTACCAGAAATGTGTTGGCTTTTATAATGGGAATTTTATTTGGGGTAAAAGCTTACTGTTCCACAGCTATGAAATGTCCAAATCAAGGTATCATCAGAGATGCTTTCTCACCAAAGTCAGCCACTGGTGATCTTGGTGTCCAGCCATTTGGTGAAACAAGATGGCAAGCTGATCTCTGCTGAGGTCCATGCCTTCCCCTCTGGAGTCACCATCTCTCAGAACCCAGCTGTGGGTGATGAGACACATGATTCCTCCCTTCAGCCTTGATCTGCTCCATGGGCCCAGCCTCTTGGGGGCTTTTTGCTTCAGCTTTGTGCTAGCGATCCTCAAGTCCTCTGTCACACATGGCCAAGTCAAAATGGCAGAGCTCCCTTTTCTGTGTGTCTCTCTCTGTTCTCAGTTTATATAACACTTAGCAAGAGGGCAGAGACCTAACCTGGGTCATGCCTCACTGGTATAATCCAATCAAAAGCCCTAAATCATTCTGAACAAGTAATCTAATCAAAGGTCCCTTAAATGAATTTAATGCAATCAAAGGGCCCCACACCCACAGGAATGGATTAGTTCAAGAACAAGTTTTTCTGGGATTTACAAAATTCAAACTGTCACAGATGTTGTTTGGAATTGAGCCATATCCCCCATAAAGACATGTTCAAGTCTTAAAATGTGTTCCTGTGGGTGTGAACACATTTGTAAATAGAATCTTTGAAAATTTTATTATTAGTTAAGGTGTGAGCTCATTTTTTAAAAGGATTAGAAGATCCTTTTTAGATGAGGCCAAATTGGATCAGGGGTGGACCTTAATCCATATGTCTGAAGGATTTATAAGCCAGAGGAAATTCAGGTGCTGTCACTAGAACCCAGAAGTCAGAAGAAGCCAGAGGACAAATCATACTGCCATATGACAGAGGCAGAGATGCAAGCCAAGAAACACCAAATGTTGTGACAAGCAAGCACAGGAACTCTACAGACTCAAGGAGAAAGCATGCCCATTGAGACCTTGATTTTGGACTTTTAGCTTCCAAAACCACAAGACAATAAATTCCTGTGCTTAAGCTAACCTCTAGCTGGTGTGTGGTATTTGTCATACATTCATGTGGCAAACTAAGACAGATGTGCAACTAAAAGAATCAGTTGACACTTTTGATATTTCTGCCTGGACATCTCCCTAGCTGGTTCTATCAGCTCATTAGGTGCCTTTTTTATTTTCCTCTTTAGTGCAAGCAAGTATATTGCCAAACTTTTCACCCCTAAGTAACAAGTCTTCTTTTCTTCAGCTTCCAATCATAGTTTCCTCACTTTATTTTAAACCTTCACTGACAGTGTCTTCAAGCCCTGTCAGTCTTCCACTAATAATGTCCCCAAGGCTCCTCCATCTTCTGCCTGTTGACTTGTTCCAAAGCTAATGCCACATGCTTTAGGTTTTTGTTATGGTATAGCATCCTATTTCAATATACAAAATTCTGTTTCAGTTACTATTGCTGCATAAGAAACTACCATTCAATGGCATAAAAAAAAAACCCAACCATTTTATTATTCTCATAAGACACAGTGGGTCAGGCCATAGTGAAGATGGCTTGGCTCAGTTCCACAATGCCAGGGCCCGCAGCGGGGAAGACTGGAATAGCTGGTGTGACTCAAATTGTTGAAGATGGAATCATCTAGAGGCATCTTCATTCATGTGCCTGGCATCTGTTAAGAGATGACTTGAAGGCTGGGCTCAGCTGGAAATGTTAGGTAGGTGTTTTGCAAATATTTTCTCCTAGTCTATGGCTTACCTATTTGTTTTCTTAATTGTGTCTTTTGATTTTAATTTTGGTGGTCTAATACAAGGTCACCAAACTGTGGATAGAACTGACCCATTTCCTGGGTTTGTAAATAAAATCTTATTTAAACACAGCTGTGTCCATTTGTTTACATATTGTTTATAACTGTTTGTGCTACAACAAACTGAGTTGAGTAGTAGCAACCAAGACTGCCCAGGAAGCCTAAAATATTTTCTATCTGGCTCTTTGCAAAAAAAGTTTTCTGACCCCTATTCTAATTTACCCATTTTTTCCTTGTATTGTTAGTGTTTTTTACATAATAAGGTATTTTTGCTGACTCCAGTATTTTAGCTTTTATATAGGAATATAATCCATCTCAAATCAATTTCTATGCATGGTGTGTGATAAGGACCCAGGTTTATTGTTTCCAAATAAATATCTTGTCTTGCTGCTCATTTTTTGAAGTCTTTCCTTACCCTATTGAATTGCTTGACACCTTTGTTGAAAATCAATTGACTAAGGGAAGCGGCTGTGGCTCAATCAGTAGGGCTCCCGTTTAACATATGGGAGGCCCCGGGTTCGGTTCCCGGGGCCTCCTGGTGAAGGCAGGCCCACCCGCGCGGCGTGGTTAGCTGACCCAGTGAGCACAAGCAGCAAGGGGGGGATAAATGAATAAATAAATAAAATCTTTAAAAAAAAAAAAAAAGAAAATCAATTGACTATAAATGTGGATCGATTGTTGAACTTTCTACCTGTTCCACTGATCTCTTCATCATTTTGCCAATACCACATTGCCCTGATTACTGTAGCTTTATAATAATTCTTAAAGAAAAGTATATATCTTAGTGTAATGTTCTGTTCCAAGATTTTTTTGGCTATACTATGTCCTTTGTATTGCCTTATACATTTTAGATTCAGTTTGTCAATTTCTAGGAAAAAAATCTAGATTATGATTGGGATTTTGTTGAAAGTACAGATCAAATTGTAGAGAATTAGACATCTTAAATATATTGACTTTCCAATCTGTGAACATGCTATATCTCTCCATTTATTTAGATCTTTAATTTTTCTCAGCACTTAAAAAATAATTTTAGGATGGAGGTTGTTACAGTTTGGAAGTTTGGTATAGTTATGAATCCCAAAAATAGATATTGGATCATTCTTACAAACTGGTCTGTTAATCTGGGCATGATTAAGTTATGATTAGGGCGTTGACTGGGCCACGTCAGTAGGGTGTTGAGCCCCACCCCTTGGTGGGTGGGGAATTAAATATAAAAGGTATGGCAAAGGACAGTGTTGGAGTAGCTTTGACTTGGAGTTCTGATGTTCGAGTTTTGATGCTGGAGCCCAGGGAGGCCAGCAGACAGAGGAGCTTGGTCGTGAGGAAGGAGAGAAGGCCCCGGGATAGAGACGAGCCATTTGCCTGAGAGTCTACAGCTGACCTTGTGGAGATAGCAGAGGAACTGAGTCCAGAGACAAGGAAGCCCCGGCAAGGGAGGAACCCAGGAAACCTGAACCCTCACAGACATCGGCAGACATCTTGCTCCAACATGTGGCACTAGACATTGGTGAGGGAAGTAACTTATGTCTACAGGGTACTGGGGGCCTGGTTTGAATGCACAAGACATTTTGGCAATACTGAAGTCTATCTCTAATTTTTATACACTTTCTAAATACTTCCAATGCAGTATATAACATATCAAATGAACTCAACTATTTTACTTAAATAGTTTACTTTTTACTTGTACACTTTTACCATGATTACATTAATTAATAGGTGTTTTACTTTAGCAGACCAGGAAAATTACTTTCTCCATTATTTTATGAAAATCTAAGATTCCCAAAGGAATCAAGCTTATCTTCCCCCTACCACCCCTTTAATATGCAGATTGAGGTAGCCTCTGACAGGTTTCCCTGGTATGAAGTTACTTGTTATCAATATCAATTTAGGTTTCTCATTAATAATGGCTTCCTGGAATTAGCCATTCAAGTACTTCAGATTAGACAATGCTTTTTACCAACTTCTTATAATTAATAATAGCCACATAGACTGCTTACTTCATCTTTAAATAAGCTTATCAAATTATAATTAGCAACCAATGAAATTTACCTTTATCCATTTAAAAGTTTTGTCTTACATTCTTTGATGAAAATATAAATGAGGGGATTAGTGAACAGGCAGGGATAGATAGACTCATGTCTAATAGAAAGAAGGAAAGGAAAGAGGAAGTTTATGGAGCTTTTCCAGCGGTCGCTATGCCTTCTGCTCCAAATTATGATTTATTGTCTTTTGAACCGGCATCTGCACCTCCTAAGTTATCTACTACAACATTTGATGACCCTCCTACAGTTTCTGTTTTTGTGCCAGCACCATCCTCCTCAATTATGAAAAGTATAGCACAGGGAGGTAGAGAGGGGGATTCAGAGGCTATGCAACTCCTTTCTACTTTTCCGGTAACAGTAACTCAAATTCCAGCAGATGATGACAATCCCCAAGGGAGTATACAATATGAGCATGCTCCTATTCCTTTTAAAACTATCAAAGAATTAAAACAAGCATGTACTCAATATGGTGTTAATTCTCCTTATACTCAAGGACTGGTGCAAGGAATGGCACAAGCAGACAGATTAATACACTGGGACTGGGATTTGTTAGCTCAAGCTGTTCTTAGTCCAGCAGAATTTTTACAATTTAAAACTTGGTGGGCTGATGAAGCTAATATTGTAGCACGATGAAATCAACAGCAAAATCCACCAGTGCCTATTACTGCTGAACAAATATTAGGAACAGGTCAATGGGCTGGGGTTCCTCGCCAAGCTCAATATGATGATATTGCCATTGTACAAGTGTGATTGTGCTGCCTAGCTGCCTGGAGACGAATCTCCACCCCTGGACAGGCTGTACAATCATTTTCAAAAATTGTTCAAGGAAATACTGAACCTTACGTTGAATTTGTAGCTAGGCTGGCAGATGTAGTCAACAAGACAGTAACTCAGCCTGACCTTAAAGAGATGCTTATTCTGATGTTGGCTTTTGATAATGCTAATAGTGAGTGTAAAAAGGCTTTGCGTCCGATAAAGGCAAGTGGAGGTACTTTACAGGATTATATAAGGGCATGCCAAGACATTGGGTCCAATACATATAACATGACCCTTCTTGCAGCCGCTATAAAGGGACATAGTCCTATGATTAATAATTTAAATTGCTTTAAATGTGGGAAACCAGGTCACATAAAAAGGGACTGCTGAGCCAAAACTGGTGTAAGAGCGCCACCTAGCGGCAATAATAGATCAATACCGACTCGCGTATGTCCTATATGTCAGAAGGGGTTACACTGGGCCAAGGAATGCCATTCTAAATATCATAAAAATGGCAGTCTCATTAATAAGTCGGGAAACTTCCAAGCGGGCCTCGCTCAAGGCCCTCAGACAAACAATATGAGCACATTTCCCAGCGTTGCTCAAACCTACCCAGTCAGCAACGGAGCAGCTCGCTCGGGCCTGTGACAGAGCTTAAGGCAGTTACCAAAGGCAGCGCAGCTGTCGATCTTCCCTCAGCTGAAACCAGGTTCATTACGCCTTCACTTGGTATACAAAAAATAAGGACAGGAATTAAAGGGCCTATCCCAGAAAACAATGTAGGTTTCACTATTGGCCGTAGCAGTCTTACCACCCAAGGTGTTTTGGTGCAAACCGGGATCATTAACTCCAATTTTGATGGAGAAATTTGTTTATTGGTACAAACTTTAACTCTCTATCAAATTGAATCAGGAGATAGCATAGCTCAACTTCTTTTGTTACTGTATCTTAAACCTCCTTTAAAACCTGCAGAGGAATTTGGTTCGACTGGGTGTAAAGTTTTTTGGCAAACAGCAATTGGGGATGAAATGCCTGAAATTAACATAAAAGTAAATGGAAAGATATTTTTAGGATTGGTGGATACCGGGCCTGATGTTTCTATTATTGCTAAACGATATTGGCCACAAGCTTGGACTTTGCAGAAGGTGCCGACAGTTCTCACTGGCGTTGGCACAGTGACGGATGTTTACCAGAGTACTCAGATATTTAAGGTAGAAGGTCCGGAAGGACAAGAGGCCGCTCTGCAACCTTATGTTGCAGATGTAGGACTTACTTTATGGGGAAGAGACTTACTACACCAATGGGGAGCTTATTTGAATATTCCTCACGTTTCTGAGACAGCTAAACATCCTATTACTCTGGCTCTTAAGCCTCCTCAAACAGAATCTAGTAAGCCCTCTGAAAATGCGGAGGCGGAGGATTCTGTGTCTGATCAGCTTGAGGCCAATTCACACCTGTATGACTATGAATGCTCTGAAAGTGACCACCCAGAGCCTGCTGCTGAGGCTTGTGTTGCCATGGCAACCAGGAAGGGGTCCCTAGGGCGCTGCTAATAGCTCTTCAACTCCAGCTGTGGATGTTAACCCTTCAGTTCCAACAGCAACTTTATAAACCTCCTACTGCTTACATAATGATTAGGCTGTGAGATAACAGAAGCTAATAAAATTAAGCCACTGGAAAAGTAAGAAAACTTAGCAATACAGTTTCCAGAAAAATTCTCAAAAGTAGTGAAATCAAAGATATATGTTTCTATTGATGTGTTGTAACTTGTTTTGTGTTTGTCTGGTTGTTCAGTGTCTGTATGTTTTGATACCTCCGGATGGTAATATTAAATTGGTGAATAAAAATTATTAAAAGAGCTCTATTCAAATGGTCAACATTAAATAAGTGCTTATATTAATAAATAAATATGGGTATTAATTTAAAATAATAAAAATAGATAAAAACAAACAATCATTATTCTAACAAGTTTGTTTAATGTTGATGGTAATTGTATGTTGTCAGAAGTTTGCTTAGAAACAACTTCTAAAATTATTGTGGTAACTTAAGTATGGAAGGTATATAGAACGTGATTTTATTATTAAAGAAAAGAAAGTAATTTTATCCTAAGATAAAATGACTAGCAATTAAAACAAAGTTAAAGTTTTGTTCTTTCTCAAAATTTCTCAAATCATTAATCTGTTTTATTAAAAATTAACAGAGTTTTTCTCCTGAATAATCAGTATGCAAAAAAGAAAGTGTTTTATCAAAGTAGCTTCTTATACTTTAACCTTAACGTTTCCTTGAAGAAACAGGTTTTATACCTAGAACAAGATAAAATACTAAAAATAGTTAAGTTCATGTGATATAAGTTGAATGAAGCATTTAAAAGTCTTGTACAATTAAAAGAAATTTTCTGATTTTTTAACAATTAAAGTTATATGAATAAAAAGTTCATATAAATACTTTAAAGGTGTATAAAATTGCTGAAAATTTAATGTTTCAGTGTAATATTAAATAAAAGTATACTGTTATTAATCATAATTTTAATTATTTTAAAATATAATAATATGTGTTATAAAACTACCTCTCTACTTAAAAATCCCAAAGGCAGATGCTTTATCTTAAGTTTATCTGATTTATTCCACCTCTGCTATATATAATAAAAAATGAAAACGAAAATAGTAAGCACATCAAAGATGTTCTGTAAAAATTCTAAAAGATAAAGTATATTTCAAAAGGTGTTGTATTCCTCCCTGGGGGAGCTGGCCACTCTCCCAGGGACTGATGCATAAACCTTAAAATATACTGCCCAAGGAGTATAGTGTTCCTTCCTGGGGAGGCTGGCCCCTTCCTCAGGAATTAGCAAAATACTCACAAGTTGGCATCTATAGTATCAAATTAATTAATCCTAAACACAGTCAACCAAAACTCTAGTATCAGTTGCTAATTCAACACTTCCCAGCTAAAAGCTAAATATTGATAAGTATATATATATAACTGCTCTATTTATCTGTCATTCTATAAGTTTGTTCAATATTAACTTAATCTTTTAACTGATTCTGTTATTCATGTTTCTCTCTCTTAATTGTCAGTATAAGCTTATTAAACTAAATATACATATTAACATTTATCTTGTATCTATCAAGAACTCTAACCAACAATAAGTCAAGTATATCAGTGTGTCCCCTGGTTTGGTAGGCATGTGAATGTATGTATACATACTATAAAAGATTGGAATATAACAGTTAAACCCTGTTTATAAACAATAAAATCTATGTTACAAAAACAAAAAGGGGGAGATGGAGGAGAATCTGCTAAAGACAAACTACCTAAAGCATTGCTTACCTTAAATTTTCTTAATAGACAACAAATGTCTAATACCACAGCAGCAGAAAGACATTGGGAGGTTAATAAAAAAAGGAATGAAAATGAAAAATGTGGACAACCAATATATTGGAAAAATGAAACAACCAATAAATGGGAAAAAGGAGAGGTAAAATTTTGGGACCGAGGTTTTGCTCTTATCATTACAGAAACAGGAGAACAGCAGTGGATCCCCTCTAGAAGAATCAAGCCTAGAGTTGAAGATGCTGCTGAAACTTAAACTATGGACATGGTGGTTTTACATTGGATTAATTATAGGTAAAGTATTAGGTCAAGGTAAGATACCCCATCATAATTACACTTATTGGGCATACATAACCAACTCACCTCTTCTAGAGCTGTTGACTTGGAGTGATGAGCCTTACCCAATTTATCTTAATCAATCTCACAACAGACTACTTAATGACAAATGGTATATTTGTCATGGGCGTACAGAGGTTGTGTTGTTTAATGATTCCTATGGAAATGTAAAGGATCGGGCCCTTATAGGGATGCCAAAACCTATTAAAAACACAACCATATCTTGGTTCATTAATAATTCAACCATAATCACAAATGACAGTAATCCTTATTTCTGGAATTTGGGTAATACAGCATTTACTAACAGCTCAATAATTTGGAAAAATCAAGGAAGATATATCCCACAACCATGGGACACTAAACTTAACAAAACTTAAAGTTATTTGTGGAAATTATTTTTGAGAACTGGTCCAATTTTTGTAAGGCAAGGCAATAAAACTAATATTACTATTTTAAAAAGAGAATCAACTCAATTTCTTACAGTATGTGTACGAGATCCTATAGTTTTATCATTGGAAAAGTAACTTTTGGTGAAAGGAATATTAGTTACTCCAATTGCTCTTTATTTACATGTCTTAAGAATTCATATTTGCAGGAAAATCAAACTCTTTTTATAGCAAGAAGAAGAAAATGACTATGGTTACCAGTTCAGATGACCAGACATTGGCAGCAGTCTCCAGAATCCCAGTTACTGTGGCATTTCCTCGACCATTATTTAAAAAGAACTAAAAGACTGATTGGACTTTTAATAGCAGGAATTTTGGGACTGATTGGCATCATTAACTGCTGCAGCTGTCACTGGCACGGCCCTGCATCAAGGAGTCCAGAATCAACAATATGTTAAGGACTGGCATAAAAATGCAAGTGAGATGTGGCATAGCCAGTCTCACATTGATATGGAACTGAATAATTGTATGAATGATCGTAAAACAGCTATTATACATTTGGGTAATCAAATTTATAATTTAAATTTGTTGGGAAGCGGCTGTGGCTCAATCAGTAGGGCTCCCGTTTACCATATGGGAGGCCCCGGGTTCGGTTCCCGGGGCCTTCTGGTGAAGGCAGGCCCGCCCGCACGGCGTGGTTAGCTGACCCAGCGAGCATAAGCAGCAAGGGGGGGAGAAATGAATAAATAAATAAAAATCTTTAAAAAAAAAAAAAAAAGAAACCACTGGTGCAGCCGTTTCATTGGTGGAAACAAAAAACAGTTCAAATATCATTTTGGATTGGATTTGGAATTATTGTTATATGCATTTTAATTGTTTGTATTGTCAAGGCTAGAGTAATTAGACCCGATAAATGCATTTATGTTAAGAAACTTGGCCATGAAAAACTAATTTTGCATTACTTAGTAGAAAGATTCTACTAATAACCCCTTGATCTTAATACTAAACATCTGCACAAAAAATATTCATTTATGGAACCTGAAGAAGCATAAATATTAATGAAATTGCCTTCAATGTAAGAGCTCAAAAGCTTGACTGGTAGTCAATGACGGGTAAGATTCTCAGAGGAGGACAACCTAAGACAGGCACAGTCACAAGAGCCTATGGAAGAAGACAAGTGTGACAGGAGGTCACCTTGTATCAGCTTATATAATGGTTCCTATGAGCTTTAACTAATAAAAAAGGGGGAAATGATGGAGTTTCAATTAAAGGCCATGACTACTGACAGAAAGCAGGTCACCTTGGAATGTAGGAAACAAGCCCTCCGGTCTCATGCTAATAGGAGCTGGGTGGGGAAACATCCTGAGCTTGTAAGATTTACAATGTCTGTGAATTGCAGGAAGGAAAAGAGGAACTGAGCTATTAACCTTTAAGACTTGTTGATTTCATTAAAATGTAACTGTCAAGTATCTATTGCCCTTGCACATGCTCACACATATTTTCTTTGTTCTAAAGCCAAAATAAAAGCCACACCTTATGAGGTGGCTGGACTCTTCTCTCCATATCGGACGGAGAGTCCCCTGATCCCAGTTTTTCTCTGTCTTATTCTTTTGCGGCACCGTTTTCACAGACCCAGTTCTTGAATGCCAACAGGCAGGGACTCACAGAGAAAACCACACAGCAGAGGAAGGAGTTGGAGTTTTGGATGCCTGAGCCCTGGAAAGTAAACACAGGAGAAGAACACAGAAGAATAGAGATGGCTCCATAAACATGGCAGAAGCCCTGGGAAGAGAGAGAGCCTGAGAGTCTACAGCTGACCTTGTGGAGAGAACAGAGCAACTGAGCCTGGAGAGGAATGAGCCCTGGGAGAGGCTTATCCCAGCCAACAGCCAATATTGGAAGAAGCTGGGACCACGGAGCCTTAAGAGGAAGGGGGAGGCTGAACCCTTGCAGACATTGGCAGAGATCTTGCTCCAACACTTGGCAACAGACTTTAGTGAGGGAAGTAACTTACACTTTATGGCCTGGTAATTGTAAGCTTCTACCCCAAATAAATACCCTTTATAAAAGCCAACAGATTTCTGGTATTTTGAATCAGCACCCCTTTTGCTGACCAATACAGAGGCATACAACAGCAGACTCAAAATGACTGAAGAAATAATAAGTGATATATAAGGCAGAACAGCTGAAATAGAAGAGAGAGAAAAGAATGGAAAAAATCAAACATGGGCTCAGAGAGTTGAACGATAACATGAAATGCAACAACATGTCATGGCAATTCCAGAAGAAGAGAAAGAAAAAGGGGCAGAAAGAGTATTTGAGAAAATAATAGCTGAAAATTTCCCAACTCTCATTAAAGAAATGAACTTACATGTCCAAGAAGCACAGTGTACACCAATCAGAAAAACTGCAAATAAACCTACTCCAAGACACATGCTACTCAGAATGTCAAAGATAAAGAGAAAATTCTCAGAGCAGCAAGAGAGAAGAAAACCATCACATACAAGGGATGCCCAATAAGATTTAGTATAGATTTTTCTTCAGAACCATGGAGATGAGAAGACAGTGGTATGATAAAATTAGGATACTGAAAGAGAAACAGTGCCAGCCAAGAATCCTCTATCCAACAAAATTGTCCTTCAAATATGAAGGTGAGTTTAAAATATTCACAAACAAAAACTAAGAGAGTTTGTAAAAAAAAGAATCCACATTTCCAGGAGATATTAAAAGATGCCTTTACAGCCTGAAAGAAAAAGACAGGAGAGAGAGAGGTTTGGAGGAAACTATAGAAAAAGAATAGCAGAAAGTACTGTATAACCAAAAGAGTAAAATGACAGATGAAAATAGATTTGACATATGAAAACCAAAGAATAAAATGGTGGACTAAATAATGCATTTACAGTAATATCATTGAATGTGAATGGATTAAACTCCCCAATCAAAAGATACAGGCTGACAGAAAGGATGAAAAATCATGAGCCATCCATATGCTGCTTACAAGAGACTCACCTTAGACCAGGGAAACAAAGCAGCTGAAAGTGAAAGGCTGGGAAAAGATACATGACGCAAATAGTAACCAAAAAAGGGCAGCGGTAGCTATACTAATATTGGACAAAACAGATTTTAAGTGAAAAAAAGTTATAAGAGATACAGAAGGCCATTATATATTAATAAAAGAGACAATCCACCAGGAAGATACAACAGACATAAATATCTATGCACCTAACCAGGGTGCCCCAAAATACATGAGGCTAACTCTGGCAAAACTTAAGGAAGAATTAGACAGTTCCACAATAATACTTGGAGACTTCAACACACCACTCACATTGTTAGATAGAACTAGACAGAAGATCAACAATGTAAGAGAGAACTTGAACAATATGATAAATTATTTATTCCTGGTATGCAAGGGTGGTTCAACATAAGAAAATCAATTAACATAATATACCACATTAACAAATTGAAGGAAAAAAAACCCCATGATCATCTTGATCAATGCAGAAAAGGCATTCAACAAAATCTAGCATCCTTTCTTGATAAAAACACTTTGAAAGATAGGAATAGAAGGAAAATTCCTCAATATCATAAAAAGCATATATGATAAACCCACAGCCAACATCATACTCAATGGGGAAAGGATGAAAGCTTTCCCTCTAAGATCAGGAACAAGACAAGGATGCCCACTGTCACTATTGTTATTTATTTATTTTTTAAGATTTATTTATTTATTTCTCCCCACCCCCTTGTTGTTTTTTACTCGCTGAGTCTGTTCATCTTCCTTGTTTCTTTAGGAGGCACCAGGAGCCGAACCTGGGACCTCTGATGTGGGAGGGAGGTACCTAACTGCTTGAGCCACCTCCACTCCCTGCTTTGTTGTATCTCTCCTTCTGTTTTTCCTCCCATGTCTCTTGTTGCATCAGCTTGCCATGCCTGCCCATTGCATCAGCTCACTGTCTTCTTTAGGAGACACCGGGAACCTCTGCTCCCTGCTTTGCTGTGTCTCTCATTATGTTTTTTCTTCTTGCGTCTCTTGTTGTGTCAGCTTGCCACACATGTCTGTCACACCAGCTCACTGTCTTCTTTAGGAGGCACTGGGATCTGAACCAGCAACCTCCCATGTGGTAAGTGGGAGCCCTGTTGCCTGAGCCACATCCATTTCCCATGTCACTATTGTTGTTTAACACTGTTCTAGAAGTTCTAGCTAGTGCAATTAGACAAGGGGAAAAAAAAAAAAAAAGCATCCAAATAGGAAAAGAGGAAGTAAAACTCTCACTATTTGCAAATGACATGATCCTATATTTAGAAAATTCTGAAGTATCTACAACAAAACTACTTGAGTTAAAAAACAAGTTCAGCAAAGCGGCAGGATACAAGAACACGAAAATCAGTAATGTTTCTCTACATTAGTATTGAACAATCTGAGGAGGAAATCAGGGGAAAATTCTATTTACAACAGCAGCAAAAAGACTCAGATACCTATGAATCAATTTAACCAAAGAAATACAGGACATATATGCAGAAAACTATAAAAAATGGTAAAAGAAATCACTGAAGACCTAAACAAATGGAAAGACATTCCATGTTCACAGATTGGAAGACTAAATATTGTGAAGGTGTCAATCCTACCCAAATTGATTTATAAATTCAATGCAATACCAATCAAAATTCCAACAGCCTACTTTACAGAAATAAAAAAAGGCAATTACCAAATTCTTTTGGAAGGGAAAGTGTCCCCAAATAGCCAAGAACATTCTAAAAAAGAAGTGCGATGTGGGAGGAATTTCACTGCCTGACCCTGAAATATATTGCTAAGCTACAGTGGTCAAAACAGCATGGTATTGGCATAAAGAGAGACACATGATCAGTAGAATATAATTGAGAGTCCAAAAATTAACCCTCACTTCTACAGACAACTGGTTTTTGACAAAACAACCAAGTCCACCTTACTAGGACAAAATAGTCTCTTCAACAAATGGTGCTGGGAGAACTGGATATCCATAACCAAAAAAGTGAAAGAGGACCCCTATGTCACTCCCCATACAAGAATCAATGCAAAATGGATCAAAGACCTAAATATAAAAGCCAGAACCATAAAACTACTAGAAGAAAATGTAGGGAAACATCTTCAAGACCTTGTGGTAGGTGGTGGTTCCTTGGACCTTAGACCCAAAGCACATGCAACAAAAGAAAAAATGTTGACCTCCTCAAAATTAAACACTTTTGCACCTCACAGGACTTTGTCAAAAGGGTTAAAAGGCAGCAGACTCAATGGGAGAAAATATTTGGAAATCACATTACCAACAAGGGTTTAATATCCATGATATATAAAGAGATACTACAGTTCAAAAAGAAAAAGAAAAAAGACCTGATTTTAAAAATGGGCAAAAAGACTTGAACAGACATTTGTCCAAAGAAGAAATGCAAATGTCAAAAAAAACACATGAAAAAATATTCATCACTAGTGATTAGGAAAATGCAAGTCAAAGCTACAATGAGGTATCATTTCACATCTATTAGAATGGCCACTAATAAAAAGATAGAGAACTACAAGTGTTGGAGAAAATGTGGAAAGATAGGAACATTTATTCACTATTGGTGGGAACGCAGGATGGTACAACCACTATGGAGGACTGTCTGGCAGTTCCTAAAGAAGTTGAATATAGACTTGCCACGTGACCCTGCAATACCACTACTGAGTCTATACCCAGAAGAACTGAGAGCAGTGACACGAACAGACATCTGCACACCGATGTTCATAGCAACATTATTCACCATTGCCAAAAGTTGGAAACAACCCAGGTGTCCATCAACAGATGAATGGATAAACAAACTGTGGTCTATTCACACGATGGAATATTATGCAGCTGTAAGAAGAAATGGAGTCATAAAGCATATGGCAACATGGATGAACCTGGAGGACATTATGTTGAGTGAAGCAAGCCAGACACAAGAGGACAAATACTGTATGACTGCGCTACTCTGAATTCAATATATTGTGTAATGTCATGGAGTTACTAACTTGAATATGGGTCACCAGAAAATAGAATGAGCTTAGAGAATGGAAAGCTGAGGGTGAATTTGTGCAGAATTGGCAAAAAGGATGTGTGTAAATCTTTGGAAATGAATAGAAAAAATGAAAGCACAACATAATGTTAGTAACTAGCAGTACTATTACGTTGGTATGAAAGTGGTTTAAAGGGAACGTCTAAGGTCTTATGTTACTAAAAGGAAGGCTAAGAAATGTAACCTGGGGCTGTACAGCATAGGAAACCACATGTGAAATATGCTTATGGGTTGTATTGTATAGCTAAGACCATCTTTCTTTGAAACTGAACAAATATATGTTTATATCAGACAAAAAGATGTTAATATCAGACAAAAACTATGCTAAGTGAAAAAACTAGACAGACAATACCACATATTGTAGGATTCCATCTTATAAAATGTAAGTATAAATCAATTTATAAAGATGAAATTAGATTAATGGTTATGTAGAGCTGGGGAAGGAATGCTAAGGGGTATGTGTGTGTTAAGACTCAGGCAGGGACCAACCTTGTGAGGGTTAAAGATCTGGGCAGCAGCCCAGCTGCTAGCTTAGCTACTGACCTTGGCTCCCTTTCTTGTGTTCCCTGGACTCAGCAAGCCTTGTATCCAATTCATAGGGTCCTCGGCCAGTACACACACCCCCTGAGCACAGCAGAAATGATTCCAGAGAGTTGCATTTTGCGTTCCTTCTGTGTAACATTTGAGTGATAACGGCAGTGTATAAATAACCCTGCAAATAACGAGGGGCAGAGAGTGTGCCTGTGTGTCTGGAGGGACCGCAGCTGTGCCGATACGTGCACGCTTCCCTCTCCGCCTGAAGTCTTCTTTCAGCTTCCCTCCCTCGCAGGCCCCAGAGGTGGACAGGGTGGACAAATGGTGAAGTCGGCAGGATTTGACGTGTTCTCCCACTGCTCGCCTGGCTGAGGAGGTATGGGGTGGTCCCCGCCATGTGTGTGGGCTGGTGCAGCCCAGTGGTTATCTCGGTGGTGTGCGTGTCCAGGTGTGACGCCCACCAATGACCCCGCGGCGCTGCTGGGTGCCCTGCAGCCGCCGAGTCGGCAATAGGGGAAGTGAAGCCCCACGCTGCTGCTGCGTGGGTGGGATGGATGTTCCGTCTTTGTTACGAGACACCACCCAGGAGACATTGAAACAGGAGAGGGAAATTCACGAGTTGCACGAGCAACTGCAGCAGTTGCGTGTGCGGCTGGAGTGCCAAGCCGTGTTGCTTGGTAGTAGTTCGGATGAGGAAGAAGAGATAGACCCCATCCAACAAGCTCGTCTGGTTGTGATACAAAAGGTGAAACACAATCAGGACATGGGGCAAGGAGGACACCCCATTGGGCAGCCACATGTGGTGCAGCACACCTTGTACCGTCCCTATACGCAGTTGGAACTGGTTGAATTGGGATGGCAGTTTTGGCAGAAGCCAGGAGAGTCCATAGCTGCACAGCTGCTGCACCTGTGGGACACGGGTGTGGATGGCCTTGTGTGCTCCAGGACAGAGAGAGAGAAGTTAGCGGCGCTTACTGGCCATCCCCTGCTGCACCAACGTCTCTTAAAAGCACAGCAGCATGCTGGGGGAAACCCCGATCACACATTGATGGAGTGGCTCCCCAAACAGCTGTTTTTATGGTCTGGAATGATGCAGGAGAGTTGCCAGACTCAGTGGACTATGTATGCTGACCTTGTGCAGGTCGTCTGGGAAATTGGTATGCCCAGTGCTGTTTTTGACCCTAAGAACCATACCTTGTTTTATTGCACTTAACTTTCTTTGTGCTTCACAGATATTGCATTTTTCACAAATTGAAGTTTTGTAGCAACCCTGGGACGAGCAAATCTATCAGTGCCATTTTTTCAACAGTATGTGTTCACGTCATGTCTGTCACATTTTAATTAATGTATGTCTCTCTCTCTCTCTATATATATATAGACACAATGCTATTGTCCATTTAATACAGTGCACTGGGAAACCAAAAAAGTGTGTGACTTGCTTTACTGAGATGTTTGCTTTATTGCAGTGGTCTGGAACCAAACCCACAGTATCTCCTAGCTGTGCCTGTCATTCTTTAGATCTGTTTTGGATTCCTTGCTCCTTCTGCTGTCTAGTCTGCTGTTGAAGCCATCCAATGTGTTTGTCCTTTTAGATATTGTATTATTTTTCATTCATAGATCATTCACTTGATTAAAGAAATTTATATTTCAATACTCTATGTAAATCTTCCATTTTATCCATTTTGTCCAAGTTTTCCTTAAAAATTCTAACACGTCAGTTTTCATTAAAGTCCTTGTCTGCTAACTTCAGTGTGTGGATCGTGTATAGTCGTTCCTCTCTACCGCGGCTCACACCTTCTGCCTCTTCACATGGGCAGTAATGTTTCGAAGGGCATCTTCTTCCAGTGAAGGAGCCCCTCTGAGCAGCGACGAGCGCCCGGGGGCTGCGTCACGGCGCAGCAGGGCCCAGCCCAGGCTGCCGGGCCACGGGGGCGGCCGTCCTCTGCCCTGCGGACGTCTTGGCCCAGCTCTCTGGCTTCTCCTCTGGCCCTTCTACAAACCGGGCAGATGTCTTGAGGGTGCTGGCCGGGTGCCTGCTGCGGGTCCTCTCCGTGGTGGCGCCCGGGCGGGGGCTGTCCACGCTGCCCCGCTCTCGGCCGCGGCCTTGGCCTCGCCTCGGGGCTCCTCTCCGTCCTGGCCCACGTGCCAGCGCGCGGCAGAGGCCCCTGCTCGGCCCGAGGAAGCGCCTCCGCCGCGGCGGCTCTTCCTTCTGCCTTCTGGGGCGCACAGGGCGCCCCCCTCCCACACGGGAACGGGAACGGACGTGGTCTTCGTTTCCTTTTAATCGCAAACTCCCTCTTTGCTGAACACACGTAGCTCGTCAGGCGGAAAGAAGGGCGCGCGGGGCGGCCGTTCGGGGTCTCCAGCGGGCGGGAGGTGCGGGCCGAGGGGGCGGGGCCCGGGGAGTGCGCCTGCGCCTGCGCCTGCGCCTGCCCCGCGGAGGCTCTGCACGCACTGCGTCTGCGCGGCCGCGGGCGGCGGCTCGGCCCGGCGGTGTGGCCTCGGGAGGAGCCCGGCGAGGTGGGTGTCCCCGGCGGGCGGCTGGGGCGGCTGGGGCGGCTGGGGCGGCTGGGGCCCCGCCGGCGCGTGCCTCAGGAGCGTGCCGGGCGCTGCGCCCGCGCGAGGGCCGACGCGCCGCCGTCCCCGGCGTCCCCGGCGTCCCCGGCCTCCCCCCTTGCCCCCCCCCCCCGCGGCGCCCTCCTCCGTCTCCCCCGCAAGACCTTTGGGGTTCCACGCGCAGCCCCCCTGCGCCTGCCCGTCCCGCACGCCGCACCGCCGCCAGAATCGTTTACGTCTCAGAAACTGTACCTGGTTTGCTTCGTCCGGGCGTCGATTCCGTCACCGACTGTGCAGATCCAACAGTCTCACTCTTCAGATTTCCTTTTTTTGCTAGCACCATCCGTATTTACCTGGCCTGGTGTTCCCTCTTCCCCACCTGCCCAAATCCGACCTGTCTTAAAGATTGAGCTCGCACTTTATCATTTCTCTGATTTCCTTGCTTACTTTTCCCTCTAGACTCTTAGAATTCAAAGGAACAGAGAACCTTTTGGCATTTCTGGGACTTTTTTATCATGCGGTTTAACTTTTTATAAATTTATTTTATATTCCCAGATAGATTATAAACATCCTGTGTTCAGTGAGGATCTTGGTACAGAAACAAGCAATCCTAGAATTTCAGTAGCTTAAAACAATAAACATCTGTTTCTCTCTGTGCCAGTTGGGATGGGCTGATTATCCTGCAAAGAACAAGCCTTAAGTCTCTGAGATGTGTCTTAAAAACAACAAAGGTTTCTTTCATTCTACTCAGGTTAAGCCGCAGTAACAAATAACCTGAACATTTTGGGCTCACGGTTTCAATTGGGCTCCATGTCCAAGTTGGCAAGCACTCTGCGTGGGGGTCCATCACCATGGAAACCCACCCACTGACTTTAAAGTTTCTCCTGTAAGTGTCTCTTGTTGCTTCTGTCCACATTTCATTGGTCAGGGCAAGTCCCCTGACCTTGCCGACCTTGGAACATGTGCCCAGAAAGTGAGGAGAATGCAGTATTTGTACCTTGTGGGTTCCAGCCCAGCTAGATGTTTTAATGACTTTCATCAAATTTGATGATGGGGCAGTTCCACATCTGAAAATATTCAAGCCTTCTTTGCAGTGTTCAAAGGAAATCGTTGGTAAAATCCCTATATACGAAGCAGGTTAAATCTTGGCCTTGCCACCTCTTTACAACTACTGGGCTCTTGCCACAGAGTCTGAGAAAACTAGCCTTCAAGTTAGATTGGGCCTTGTTTTCAGGAGAGGCTGGAGCATATGCTTCTCTCCTCTCCAGTTTAGTGTTTGCTCATTACCTGGGTTGGATCCCAGCTCTGCTTCTCATGCCCTCTCACCTTAGGGTTACCTCGTCATTGCTAATCCTCGGCCGTATTGGAAGAAAATCATAGCGGCTCAGCCTGCTCCACATTGTTTATGGTCAAGATGTTGCATCAGAATTGAGGAAACTAAGTAGGGTGAGGGGCATAAAAACAAGGACCTTAAAGGCTACATTTAAAAAATATCACTGAAAGGCATCTATATGAGTGATAGGACGTTGTCCCAATGAAAATGCAGTGTGTATAAGTTAGTAAATACTTGTAATTGCAAATGTTACAAAAATAAGTATTAGGTCTTAATTTGGAAGCAAAGCACCCATTTTAAACACAGAATTGCTGTGCAATCAAAAAACCCACTTCATCTCAGGACCAAGTACTGATTATATTGTCACTGGAAAAACAAGAATTGAGAAGAGGAAAGAAAGCCTCTGAAAAATGACAGATCTTGGGAAGCAGCTGTGGCTCAATCAGTGGGGCTCCCGTTTACCATATGGGGGGCCCCGGGTTCGGTTCCCGGGGCCTCCTGGTGGGGGCGGGCCCGCCTGCATGGCGTGGTTGGCTGACCCAGCGAGCACAGGCAGCAAGGGGGAGATAAATGAATAAATAAATAAAATCTTTAAAAAAAAAAAAAAAAAAATGACAGATCTTGGTAACCCATTAGTAGAAACATTTTATAGCCCTAGATTGGGGATTTTGATTTGAGTTAAGGCTATCAAAGTTCCAAGAAAAAGAATCAATATCTATTTGTTGTTTTAAATCAACACAGAGATCTTATAGAAACTAACAGTTTTCAGCAAAGGGATAAGATTAATGGAGACTAGTGAAGAAGACACACATTATTTGCAGTTCATAATTTTTAGTTTTAATTGTTTTTGTAAAGAATTGTGATTATAAGTTTCATTTTAATACCATTCTTCACACCGTGTATTTTACTTCTTTTGGTAGAGGCCCTTTATCATGGACTTGGGAAGCTAACTGAATCACTTGTTAAGCAGTGCAACAAGCTTTCTCTTGGTTCAGAGCAGCAGGGAAGGCAGCAGCTGTGAGGCAGAGCCTGGAGAACCGGCCACCGCACCACGCAGGACCCACAGGCAGGCTCAGTTCCGGTGTGCTGGGGTCTGTGTGAGGGGAGTGGGCATCAGTTCCTGAGCAGGGGTGTGCCAGGCGTTGGGAGGTGTGTGCATGGAATGGCGAGGCAGAGGAATTGCAACGTTTGTTAGGGTTGCAGATGAAATTCTGAGTTGGGCATTGTACGCAATTCCCAGGAAGTCTTTAGGATGCCCCAAAACATCAAAGTCATCTGGGGTTCATTTATGGGACCTGCGCTGGTAAAGCCATTTAATAAAAAACCTCATCATAGTATCAGCAAGATGTTAAAGGCAGGTTGGACATAACAGAAAAAGATTTATGTATACATACTTTTTTTCCTGCTCTGGATCCACATATATTTTCAGTCAAATTAGCAGTTAAAAAAAAAAAAAAGTCACCAATTTTTTAAAATTTAAGGAATGTTGATTATGTAAAGTTAAAAACTAAATGGATACTTTAGTAAATAATGTTTTTAAAAGCTAAACTTTCATTTCTGTGATGTCAATTTTAACCTTTTTTTTCTTTCTAATGATTATTCTAATTTCAATTAGGTTTTTATAATGGTAGTTTTATTTGTAGTTGGATCATTTCATTAATCTATTTCTTATAATTAATCATAACATGCTTTAATTCCATAGGTGAATTATTTTTATATATTTTGCATTTCCATATTTATTTTAGAATCAGCTTACTGATTTCCTCAAAAATTTCTGTAAGTATTTTGATTGGGATTTTGGTGAATTTGTAGCTTAATTTGGAAAGAATGGACATCTTAAAAATATTGAGTTTTCTAGTCCATGGATGTGATATATCTCTCCATTTATTGTTGTTGTTGTTTTGTTTTGTTTTTTTACCGGGAGGTCCCGGGGATTGAACCCGGGTCCCTCCATGTGGGAGACGGATGCCCAACCAGTTGAGCCACATCCGACCCCCTCTCTCCATTTATTTAGCTCTTTAATTTCTCAGAAAAAATTTTGTAGTTTTCAATGTAGAGGTCTTGAACATTTGTCATTAATTTATTCCAATATGTTGGATATTTTTTGATGCTATTATAGTGGTGCTTTTAAAAAACTGGAGTTCATTATTGTTTGTATATAGAAACACAATTTTTGTATAAAACCCTTTTATTTAGCAACATTACTAACTTCACTTAATGGTTCTAGTACTTTGTACATTCCTTTGGTTGTGTTTTTTTTTTTTTTGCTGGTAAAAAGTTTATTGGGAAATGGGGGAAAAGAACAGAGCTTGCTGAGAAATGGAAGAGAAGGAAGGAAATATGCACCGCGATTTTGGTGCAGGCTTCTCCAGGCAGAGAGCAATCTTGTGCTGTCATCTTTATTAAGCTATTGATTACCCCTGCCATTGCTAATGCTAAGGGCAGGGGCCCCAGCTATTATTGGCCACCCCACCAATGGTGAGGACTGTTTGGAATATCCAGGGCAAGGGGAGGTCCCAGAAAGAAAAACTGGGACCTCCAGGTTAGACTCAAGGTCTCAGCGAGGTCTGGCAGCCACGTTGTGGCGCATCGTCTCATTTCCCTGGCTAACCTGCCTCAACTGCCCCCTCAGAGTTCACGCCCTTACTCGTAAGGGCACCCTAGGGGCGCTGGTCATTCTTCTGTAGTCGCTTCCTGCTGGTCAGGGCAGTCGTCCCTGCCGGACGGGGCGTAAGCCTCTCTGGCTATTCTGTTGAGGTCGAGGAAAGATGGGTCCGACACTGTGGCTGGAACTGGTTGAAATCCCCGCATGACTAATATCTTTTCTGGAAGACGTTGATTTTGGAAGAAATAAACTTAGAATTTTGAAGATACATGGCCCCACTAAAAGGATAAAGAAGATGGTGGTAAGTGGGCCCTAAAGGGGGCAGCCACGGCATACTGGACCATGTCCTTTGGCTTTTAATTATGGAGTCAATAACCTTCATAGGTATGAGTATTTAGTTTTTATCTTTTTGTGACAGTTTCAAGTATGTTTCGGAATGCTATGTTTTTCAAGGAATTTTTCAATGTCCTCCAAGTTGTCAAATTTATTGCCATAAGATTGTTCATAGCATTCTCTATTTTTTCAACATCTGTGGTGACGTTACCTTTTTCATCCCTGCTCTTGGTAATTTGTGTTTCATTCTCTTTTTCCCCTAGTCAGTCTTGTTAGGACTTTTTAAATTTTATTATTTTTTCAAAGAAACAATTTTTGTCTTTTTTGATAGTCTCTATTGTTCATCTGTTTTCTATTTCTTGATTTCTGCTTTTGTTTTTATTACTTTCATTTTATATGATTTGGGTTTTCTTTCCTCTATAGTATCTTGAGATGGAAGCTTAGATTACTCACTTTAAACCTTTGTCCTTTAATTTTTCATTTTAAAAAATTTTATTAAAGTATATAATTCATACATGAACATACATAAACAATAACTGTACAATAAAATTTGTGAATTTACAAAACAAACATGCATATCATCATACAAGGCTCCCATACATCTCCCCACCACCAAGACCCTACATTGTTGTGAAACATTTGTTACAAACTATGAAACAGTATTGTCAAAATAGTACTACTAACTATAGTCCATATCTAACATTTGGTATAGTTTCCCCCCAACTCTTTTTTTTTCAATAAACAAATCAATTTTATAGATAAATATTAATAAAGCATACGATATATCCAAAGTGTACAATCAATAGTATTTGGTATAATCACATAGTTGTGCATTTATCACTTGAATCATTATTAAAGCATTTTCATTATTTTAATAATAATAATAATAATAATAAACAAAAAACAGACAAACAAGAAAATTCCTCAGCTCTCAATCTCTCTGTTTCCCCTGCTGTACATAGCTGCTATTTCTGGCTATTCTTGCACAATTATTTGTTTATTAAGCAGTTTTATTGAGATATATTCATCCAAAGGGTATAATCAGTGGCTTTTTTTTTTTTTTTTTTAGTGGATAAAAAGTCCTTTATTGTAAAATTGTAAAATAAATAGAAAAATAGATCAAAAGAAATTACAAATTTTAAATGTAAGGGCAAGGCTGAGTTAGATTTAACATAATCAATTGTAAGAGATAGATAGCATAGCAATAAATATTTATAAATGTAAATAATAGTTGAACTACAGTAGAAATTAATTATAACATAATTCTAATTTTTATATTATAGGTCTAACTATTGGACATAATAATCTCTAAGAATGAAATAAATTATTAGTTTAGTTATTTAATTTCCATTTAGGCCATAATTCTTTCTAGATAATCAAATTCCTATTTGGGAATTCTTCACATCTTATTGGAATGAATTACAGGAGATAACAATTTACCAAGTCTTAATTTTATGAGGCAGAAAAATCTCAAAATCTTGTTCAGCAGTAGTCATGCTATTGATCCAGATAGATTATTTTAATTAAAGAGTATGAATAAGAAAGGGTTAAAGACAATTGAGGTATCCAAAAGTATATCTCTTCTCCAAACCTTCTCAATTAAAAGCAAGTGTTTATTTTGTATGAAAAAATTACAGAATACTATCACAGGAACAATTTGCCAGTTGCACTGAGTAATTATTGTTTGTATACTATAATGTTGTTATTTTACATTTATCTGGTCTACTGCAGCTCTTTTTTGGTTACTGTTTGCATGGAATATGTTTTTCTAACCTTTCACTTTTAATCTGCTTGTGTCCTTATGTCTGAGGTAGGTCTCTTGTAGACAACATATAGACGGCTGTAGCAGTTTGATACTATTTATGAATTCCAAAAATAGATATTGGATTATGTTTGTAAACTGGTCTGTTCCTCTGGGTGTATTAGATTGTATTAGATTCAGAGATTTCACTTTTACTTGATTAGATTAAGATTGGGGTTTTGATTCGGCCACGTCAGTAGGACGTTAGGTCCCTGATGGGCAGGGACTCAGAGAAAACAACATAGCAGAGGGGAGAGTTTGGGTTTTGATGCTGGAGCTCTGGGAAGTAAATACACAGGAGAAGAACACAGAGGAATAGAGACAGATTTGTAGACACAGCAGAGGCCCTGGGAAAAGAATGACCCTGATAGCCTACAGCTGCAGCTGAGCCTAGAGAGAAACCAGCCCTGGGAGAGAGATGAGACTTATCCCAGCCTACAGCCAATACTGGAAGAAGCTGGGACCACGGAGCTTTAAGAGGAAGAGGAAGGCTGAACCCTTTTGCCTGCCATCTTGCTCAACACATGGCAAACGACTGGGTGAGAAAGTACCTCTTATGGTACCCTGAGTTGGACTCTTTAGGGCCTGGTAGCTGTAAACTTCTACCCCAAATAATTACCCTTTATAAAACCAGCAGATTTCTGGTACTTTGCATCAGTACCCTGTTTGCTGATTAATACAATGGCTCATTTATTTTTATCCATTCCATCAGTCTTTTGATTGGGGAGTTCAATCCATTAACATTCAATGTTCAATCTATTAACATTCAGTGTTATTACTATAAAGGCATTACTTCATCCATTTTGTTCTTTGACTCTCTGTTGTCATTTCATTCTATTGTCTGTCTTCTTATCCTTTTGTTTACCCCTCCTAATAATCTTCATTTCTAAACTCTTCTCCAAATCTCTCACCTTGTTTTTTCCTTTTGGGCTTCGCACTCCCTTTAGTATCTCTTGCAAATCTGGTCTTTTGGTTACATATTCTATCAGTTTTTGTTTATCTGTGAAGACTTAGACTCACCCTCATTTTGAAGAACAGCTTTGCCAGATACAGAATTCTTGGCTGGCAGTTTTTCTTTTTTAGTACTTTAAATACATCATACCACTTTCTTCCTAACTCCATGGTTTCTCATGAGAGGTCTGCATTTAATCTTATCAAGTTTCCCTTGCACATGATTACAGCAGTTTGGCATTGTTTATGAATTCCAAAAATAGTTATTAAATTATGTTTGTAAACTGGTCTATTGGAGGTATCACTTTTAATTGATTAAATTATGATTAGGACTTTGATTGGGCTACATCAGTAGGGCTTTGAGTCCCTGCCCCTTGGCGGGGGGGGGGGGGGGTGGCGCTCACAGAAAAAAGACATGGCAAGGGACAGACTTGGGCGTTTTTGAGCTTGAGCCCAGGAAGTAAACACACAGGAGAAGAACACAGAGGAATAGAAACAACTCCTTAGACACGGCAGAAGCTCTGGGAAGAGAGACAGAGCTGTTCGCCTGATAGTCTACAGCTGGCCCTGTGGAGAGCTCACAGCAGCTGAGTCCAGGGATTAATGGAACTAGGGGAAGAGCGGGATCCAAGAAGCCTGAACCCACGCAGATTTCGGCAGCCATCTTGCCCTGACATGTGGCAATAGACATTGGTGAGGGAAGTAACTTATGCTTTATGGCATGGTAACTGTAAGCTTCTATCCCAAATAAATACCCTTTATAAAAGCCAACCGATTTCTGGTATTTAGCATCAGCACCTCTTTGGATGACTAATACAGAATTTGGTACTGGAGAGTGGGGTCGTGTTTTTGCAATTATCAAAATGCTGGAATGGTTTTATAAATGGGTAAGTGGTATTTTTTGGAGGAATTTTTATATGCTTGGTAGAAAAGACCTACGGTGCTTTGAAGAGACTGTTGATAGTAATAAGGACTCTAAAGAGACTTTTATTGATGCCTTAGAAGTAATTAATGAAACTATTATTGGAAACTGGAGGAAAGGTGATCCATGTTTTAAAGTTGCAGAGAATTCAGCAAGATTAACTCTTGATGTTATGTGGAAGGCAGAATTTGAAAATGACGAGTTTTTAGCTGAAGAACTTTCCAGAGTAAACTCGGAGAATGCAGCTTGGCTTCTCCTTGCAGCTTATAGCAAAATGCTAGACACGCGAGATAAGCTGAGAACTGAATTGTTGGGCACAAAGAGAACAGAAACTGATTCCATAAATTCCAAGCCTCTGAAAATCAAGCTTCCAGACAATAGTGCCCCTTTTGAGGACTTACCTAAACTTGGAACTTGTAAATCAGGATTGAAAATGCAGTTATCTAGGAAAGACTTGTGGAAACTCTTACTGTCTGATGGCTTGGACCCCTGCTTCCTGCATGCTAAACCAATAAACTTTTTGAGAGAGCTGTATGAACAAAATCGCTGTCAGCCTGGAATAAAAGGGACGTGGAAGGGAGAGATTGAAGGGGAAACAACTTCAAGAGGAAAACCATGGAAACTGAGATCTGGAATTAAGACATCTCCTTGGGCCAAGAGAGGAACCCCACCCATGTGTACAGAGAGGATAAGTTTGCCCTGGCAGTTGAAGAGGGTGGATGTTCCCACCTGATGTTCAGGGAGAGTTTTGCTGCTCCAGGGTACAGAGGGGTTGGAACACATTCCTCAAAGATTAGGGCAATTAAGGTCAGCAGCCTATAGGTCTGAGAGGGGTGCGCCTGTCCCCCATGGGTTAGGGAAGGCCAGGTGGTCAACCCATTGCTCTGAGAGGGTTGAACCTGTGTGCCAAAGGTCAGGGGGAGTGTTGTCTTCACATCACTGTACTAGGGGGGTTAAGAATAACCCAAAGATTGGGTAAAGTGTGGCAATCACCCCAACACTCTTAGAGCGTGAGGTCTGGAGCTTGGTCAACACCCAGATGCTTGACGAGGATGGAACCAAGAAAATGTCCATTGGGCAAGCCTGTGGAAAGGGTGGGTCCCCATGTGGCCCCAGAGAGAAGAAACAATCGTCTTAAGAATGACTCTTAGACTTTGACATCTAATGAAGTATGTCCTGCGGGTTTACTGAGCTGTAGAGGACCCATGACTCATGTTTCCCTCCTATTTCTCCTTTTAATAATGAAAATGTTTATCCTTTGTCCATTTGTGTACTGGAAGCAGATAAATGTTTTGTATGTTTCAGAGGTCTATAGCAGATGGGACTTTGCCCCAAGACAAACTGTATTTCTTTAAATTGATTGTGATATGATTTTGTACTTGCATTATTACTGATTTAAGGTTTTTTGAATATTATAATGTCTTTTTGGAATTCAGAGAGTGGAGTGTAGCAGTTTGGCATTGTTTATGAATTCCAAAAATAGTTATTGGATGTTTGTGAACTGGTCTGTTGGAGGTATCACTTTTAATTAATAAAATTATGATTAGGACTTTGATTGGGCCACTGGGGCAGAGGCTCACAGAGAAAAGACATGGCAAGGACAGAGCTGGGAGTTTCTGAGCTTGAGCCCAGGAAGTTAACACACAGGAGAGCACAGAGGAATAGAGACGGCTCTTTAGATATGGCAGAAGCCCCAGGGAGAGAGACAGAGCTGTTCTCCTGATAGTCTACGTCTGGCCTTGTGGAGAGAGCACAGCAGCTGGACTCGGAGAGAAATGGAGCCCCGGGAAGAGAGAGCCCAGGAAGCCTGAGCCCTTGCAGACGTTGGCAGCCATCTTGCCCCGACACGTGGCAATACACTTTGGTGTGGGAAGTAACTTATGTTTTATGTCCTGGTAACTGTAAGCTTTTACCCCAAAATAAATACCCTTTATAAAAGCCAACTGATTTCTGGTATTTTGCATCAGCACCCCTTTGGCTGACTAGTACAGTGATGCTTTGCTTTTCTCTGGCTGCCTTTAGAATCCTCTCTTTATCTCTGATGTTTGTCGTTCTGAATAGCAGGTGTCTCAGGGTAGGTCTATTCAGATTTATTCTGTTTGGGGTGTGTTGTCCTTCTTGGATATTGATATTTATGTCCTTAAGGGTTGGGAAGTTTTTGGTTATTATTTTCTCAAATATTCTTTCTTCCCCTTTGCCATTCTCTTCTCCTTCTGGGACACCAATAATGCGAATGTTTGTGTGTGTTGCATTGTCATTCAATTTCTTGAGACTCTGTTCCATTTTTCCCATTCTCTTCTCTTTCTGTTCTGTCTTTTCCAGTTCAGATGTTCTGTCTTCAAAATCACTAATTCTGTCTTCAAGCAATTCAAATCTGCTCTTATGCGCCTCTAATGTATTTTTAATCTCATCCATCATGTCCTTCATTCCAATAAGGTCTGTCTGTCACTTTTCCTTGCAGGCTTGCAAATTGTTCTTTATGCTCTCCCAGAGTCTTCTTAATATCCTTATTTCTTTAGTCATATTTTCCTTAAATTCTTTGAAGTGATTTAGGAGAGTTGTATGATTATCACCGATTAATTGTATTAAATCCCATATTTCTTCAGGATATCTGATTTGTTATTTTGGCTGTGCCATTTCTTCCTGTTTCCTAGTAAGGCTTGTAATTTTTTGTTGATGTCTAGACATCCGAATATGTTGGTGAATTTACTCTGATGGCTAATTTCTCTCTCTTGCCTATTTTTTTTCACAGCTCTTCTTTGATATTTGGTTCAGCTTATTCTCAGTGTTTAAAATTGCCCAGCTTAGGGGGCGGCTGTGGCTCAAATGGTTGGGCGTCCGTCTCCCATATGGAGGGACCTGGGTTCGATCCCCGGGACCTCCCGGTAAATTAAAAAAATATATATATAGAAGGTGCGTGGGCTGCCAGGCTCTGTGTGCTGCTGAACCATCGGGCCTGGGGAGCCATGTAGCAGGATGATGACGTAACGGGAGAGACAAGATGAGATGCTCCGACAGCTCCAGAAGCCAGGAGCTGAGGTGGCGCAGGCAGCAGAACACCTCTCTCCTACATCGGAGGTCTCCAGGATCGAATCCTGGTGAAGACTAGAAGAGGAGGATGAGAAGAGATGGCAGGAAACAGACACGGAGAATTGCCCAGCAAATGGACACAAAACAGCAAATGGGGAAGGGGAGGGGTTAAAATGGATAAAGTAAATAAATAAAATCTTAAAAAAAAAAAAAAATTGCCCAGCTTAAGTTTTCAAAAATCAGGCCAGGAACTCACTAGTGGGGCGCAGATTTTCTCCCAGGGGTTGGAGACAGAGAGCGCAGCTTTTGTCCGTGCAATTTCCAGACTGGCCAGCAGATGGCACTAGTCAGTGCACCTTTGCACAAAGGTGTTTCAGGCTTTCCTGTGTTCTTGTGTTGAATCTCCAGATTGAAAGCGACTCTGCTGGCCGAATTCACTGAAGAAAAGCACCCCAACCTCCCCTCCCGTTTCCGTGAAACAGCTGATGGGGAGAAGATGTCTGCTCCCCTCTCAGTCGGCTGCAGTGAGGTGGGTGTTTTACCCCAGCTCAGTATCTGGGGTGGGGGGAGCCCTTCCTGGCCACCACGGGGGCTTGGTAACTCACACTGGTCATCGGCAGCTTCTTCTCTCTGTCCCTCACCCTCCTGGGAGCTGTTTCCTGGTCTGCTGACCCCAAAGCAGGTCCCTCGCACACCTTTTAGCTCTTTCTCCCTTGTTTTCGTGAGAGCATTCGACTCTGCCTATTAGTCTGTCACCATCTTCCCACTATCCTCCTTTAATACATACTTTTAAAGCTATAGTTTTTCTTCTAATCACTGCTTAAGCTGCACTTCACCCATTTTGATATATTTTATTTTCATTATTTTTTAGCAAGAACATTTTATAGTTTCCATTGTAAAATTCTAATTTATACTATGGAAATATCACAATGATAACTAGAAAATGTCTGGGCTGTTTAGAAGTGTGTTTCTTAATTTCCAAGTGTTTGGAAATTGTTTTATTTATCTTTTGTTCATTTTTCAAATTGTATTTTGGTTAGAGAACATACTCTGTATAATTTCAGTCCTTTGAAATTTATTGAGTCTGCTTTATGGACTAGTTATATGAGCAATTTTGGTAAATGTTCCATGTGGATTTTAAAAGAATATGTATTTTGCAATAGTTGGGTATAGTGATTAATAATTGTTATTAAGGTCATATTGATTAATATTATTGTTTAAATCTTCTTCATCCTTTCTGATTTTTTTGGGTCCAATTGCTCTATCGATTACTGAGAAAGATGTGTTAAATCTCTATTATTGTGGATTTGTCTAGTTCTTTTGGTTCTCTAACTTTTTGCTTCATATATATATGAATTTAATGCTGCTGTTTTTTAAATTTTATTTTAAAAATTTTAATTGAAAAAAAAAAAAACCCTTACCCTTATCCCAGTGAGCTTGTAACCTCTAATCTGTTTTCTATTTCTGCAATTTTGCTATTTTTAGTCATTTCTTATAAGTGATATCATACAGTGTTTGTTCTTATATACCTTTTTGATTTCACTGAGCATAATGTTTTCAAGGTTCTTCCATGCTGCAGCATATCTTATAACTTCATTCTGTCTTAGGACTGAATAATATTCCATTGTGTGTATGTACCACATTTTGTTTACGCATTTATTTGTTGATAGACACAGGTTGTTTCACATTTTGTTTTTTTGTGAATACTGCTGTGATAAACATTAGTATACAAGTATTTGTTTGAGACCTTGTTTTCACTCTCTTTGGGTATATACCTAGAAGTGGAATTACCTGGTCATATGGTCATTCTGTATTTAACTTTTTGAGGACTTGCCATATTGCTTTCTACAATTGCTGCACCATTTCACATTCCCACCAACAACGTTTTGGATTCCAGTTTCTCTATACCCTTTTCAACACTTGTTATTTTCTGATGGCACTATCATGGGTGTGGGGGACGGGTATGGCGCGAATGGTTGGGTGTCCGTCTGCCACATGGAGGTGCCTCCCAGTGAAATAGAGAAAAGCACAGAAGGTGCGCTGTCAGGCGCTGTCAGGCCCTGCGCATGGGCAGATGACAATGTAGCAGGAGAGAGGGACGCAGGGCAGAGCCAAGATGCGCCACGCCGAGAAACCAGGAACTGAGGTGGCGCAGGCGGTAGGACGCCTCTGTCCCACATCAGAGGTTCCCAGGATTGAATCCCAGTGAAGACGGGGAGAAGGATGAGAAGAGAGGGCAGGGAACAGACACAGAGAATTGCCCAGCGAATGGACACAAAGACAGCAAAAATGGGGGGTAGGGTGGGGTTAAAATGTATAAAAAGTAAAAAAAAAAAGCAGTCTCCCTAGTTTGCAGCACTCTTTAAAAAAAAAAAAATCATGGGTGTGAGGTAGTATCTCATTGTGGTTTAGATTTGCATTTTCTCAATGCCTAACGGTGATGAACATCTTTTCATATGTTTATTGGCTATTTGTATATCTTCTTTGGAGAAATATCTCTTCAAGTCCTCTGCCCACCTTTAAATTGGGTTTTCTTTTTGATGTTGCATTTTGAAAATTCTTTAAATATTCTGGATCTTATGCCCAACAATTTTCTCCCATTCTGTTGGTTGTCTTTTCATTTTCTCGATAATTTTCATTGTTGCAGAAAAGTTTTTAATTTTGATGAAATCAAATTTATCTGTTGTTTCTCTTGTTGCATGTGCTTTGGTGTCATATCGAAGAATCCGTTGCTGAAACCCAGGTCATAAAGATTTTCCCCTATGTTATCTTCTAAGAGTCTTAGTGTTTTAGCTCTTATATTTAGGTCTTGGGTCCATTTTGAGTTGTTATCTGTATATGGTGTGAGGTTGGGGGCCTAACTTTCTCCCTTGGCATGTGGCCATCCAGTTTTCCCAGCACCATCTGTTGAAGAGACTGTTCTTTCCCCACTGCATGTACTTAGCACCCTTGTCAGATATCAGCTGGTCATAAGAGTGATGTGATCAACATGGTGCCATAAAGCATCCCCTGGCAAAGTGCCCCTCAGAAACAATGAATGAAAGGACAAATCCCACTTGCTTGGAACTCTGGAGGATGATAGAGACTGGAGGAGGACCCCACCAAGCTGAATCGAAGAAAAAGAAAAAACACCAAAAAAGATAGATCTATGACCTGGACCTGCCAGTTCAGAGCCCGTCCCCTCTCTCGGCCCCAAGCAGCTCGAGAGACAGGCAGTGTGGCCTTGGACACAGACCATGGAGCCTCTCAGCAGTGAGTTAGAGCCCCGTGCTATAATCCACAGAGACCCAGGGAGGCACACAGCTGACAGACTAGCACATACATCCAAAAAGGCCCCCGAGAAATCAGAGAGACCGCAGCAAAGTTGTTGGCAAGAGGTACACACACTCAGCCCAGTCTCTGATTTGCTGGATCACCTAAATGGAAAAAAAAAAAAAGACCTTTTTCAATTAATCCAATTTGGCTCCCCAGACTGGGATACCCTAATGGGGAAGTAACAGAAAGCAGAGAAACCTCACAGAAAAAAAAAAGAGGAAAATGGAATTGCTATGAGGTATGATGGATCCCAGAACTGGAAAGTGTAATAAAAATGGGGCACTGAGTGAGGGAGAGAAATTAAACAAATCAAAGGAGCTGAGGAGAACATTCTGCACAAAAACAAACAGAACAAATCAGGATTCCCAGAGAAGGAACAGAATAAAGGAAGCTTTCTCCTGGAGGTGGAACAATTGCACATAAAAGGGCAATCCTAAAGATTCTACCTCATATCAAGGAGCTTTCCTGAGAGGCTGCACACCCATGGCGTGGCTCCCCAATGGAGACGCTTTCTGAAGTAAGAGGACCTCCTGGCCCCTCATCACACCCGAGGGTGGCACTGGCAGGGCCCAGAGGCCAGACCGCAGATGAGACGATTTCCCGGTTTTGCACACTCTCTTTATTCATGTGTGTACTAGCGTAAAAACACTCTGGTGAGGAAGTATAGACCCTCAAACAAATGGAAAAAAATAGAGAAATGTGGCACCGTGTCTCGGAGCAGATTGGCACCAGCCTGGGTTCTTCCAGGGTCTGGGAGCAGGTTGGCACCCAGCCT
>JAKSZT010013817.1:3260-31957 GCA_026826555.1 Tolypeutes matacus | reverse complement strand
GGCCGGGATGGGGGGTCCGCAGGCGGGAGGAGGTTCAGGGGGCGTCGCGTGCGGGTCCGCAGACTCCAGGGCCCGCAAAGGGGAGCGAAGGACGACGTGAGCAAGGGGGACCCCACTGTTTGGGCATGGGGCCCGGGACAGGGCGAGGGGGCGAGGGGGCACCCCTCAGCTGCCTGGAGCAGCAGCAGCAGCAGCAGCGGCCGAAGCGCCATCTCTGCTCGCCTCGCCCCGGCAACCCGCCTTTTACCCACGCCCTCGGCCAATCAGAGGGCGGCTCACAGCTCGGTCCTTGTGGCGTCACCGCCCTCCTGTGACGTCATTCGCCGGCCACTCCCACTGCCGACCTCCTGCGCTGCGTGCAGCCCCCGCCTCCCTCGGGCTGTCCCAGAGGCGGCCACCGGGTCTGGGGTCGGTGACCAGCGCTCGAAATGCCCGCGGGGTCGCTGGGCCCGCCCCCACCCCGCTGCCTCGGGGACCCGCGGGGATCCGGGATTGGGGTGCTTCGAGTCACGTGGTGCGGTCCTTCCTGGAACACTGCGGGGCGCGCTGAGGGTGGGTCTGGGGGTCCCATGGGGGCCAGGGAGGCGACCCCGCCATTTGATGGTGCAGCTTGGGCCTCTGACACCCGGTCTGGGGGGGGGCAAGGGCAGGGGTGGGGGCTGCGGAGGCCCCAGCAGGGAGGGGCCTGGGGACCCGGGCGGGGCGCGGTGGGTCCGGGAAGTGGCTGCGGCCTGCGGACGCGGCCCGGCCCTTCCTTCCACCTGCCACCCTCGGGGCGCCGCTGCCCGCAGCCCCCGCTCCCGGCGGCCCTCACCGCCCTGGCCTCAGTTTCCCGCTTCTACGCCCACAGCGACAGCCTGCCCTATGCCTGGACTTTGGGGTCCTCAGTCTCCTTGCCCCCTGTTTCAAACTTGTTGGTATTTTCCCCGAGAGCCGTTTCTTCCGTTTTCTGACTAAATCATAGCACCGAGAATAAATACAAATTGTTCCCGTGTCTTGAGGCAACGGACTCAGGGAATGAGTCATAACGAGGGAACCAATCACAGGCCTCCTCTTCTCCTTTTAGCACTTGTTGTGGGCGGAGTCTGAAAGTTTTGCCTCTTTACCTGAAGGAAGGCAGAAGGCAGGAATGACTCATCTTGCTTTGATTTTGACCTGGGGGTGAATATGTGATGTTAGGAGCTATGGCAGTCAAAGTGAGACCATGAGGAAAGAGGTCAACGTGATTTGAGAAGCTGATGTTAAAGCCAGTCTTTGTTGAAAGGACAAATTAATCAGTCTTGGGGTCTCTTGCCTCTGGACCCCTTTTTGGTGAGATCATAACCACCTGTGTTCAAGCTACTCTGGGCCGGATATTCTGTTCCCTGAAGCTGAAGGTACCCTAGCTGATCCAGCATATCTCAAGAATAACCAAAATAGCTTAACAAATATCTCTGTGTTCATTCAAATTCTAAACATCCAAAATTTGTATTTATCCTAATGAGACAGGCCTTTTTAGGTCAAAGTCACGTCTCGTTCCCTTTTTGTCCTCCAGTGTGCTGGCACCTTGCTTATCCCATCGTCAGTGCTAAAGGCATGTGAAGAGTGAAAGTGGGTGAAGGGCTTGCACTCTGCACCAGCAGGGGAGCACGGTCCTTCCCCAGACCACACCTACACCAGAGCCAGCCCCATCCCCCAAATTAAAAGGCCCTGAAAGGCTCAGGGTAGGTGTGCTGTCACTGCTGTGAAAGCCAGCCAGGACAAATCCAGGCTTGGCCCGGGGGAGGGGTCCCAAGGATGGAAGGACCTGAGTCGCTTGGTCCTCACAGACGGACCCTCCCTGCAGTCAGGAATGCCCTTCTGGGCCAGTCCCACTAGCACCCCGTGGGCTAAGCCAGCAGTGCACTGGTGGCTTGACAGCAGTTCTTTGTCTCGATGCATTCCCTCCGCCTTCCCAGCAGCAGGAATTCACCAGGTCGGCAGGTCGGCAGGCCCCGTCAAATGGCACAACGTCTCTCTGGCTCCCTGGCACCCTGGTGTGGCCACCTGACTAAGTTTTGAGTAGAGGGTCTACACAGGATTTCTGCAGAAGATCTGAAAGGGAGGCAGCAGCCCCTTCACTGCCATTTCCTGCTTCCTGCTACAGGTCTGGAGAGTGGGTGTGATGGCTGGAGCCCCCCAGGCCGCCAAGGACCATGAGGAGACTCATGGAGGGTGAAGACCGGATCTCATGTTGGAGGGAGGACCCAGATTCTCTTACACGAGAGAGAACTTGACTGTCTTTCTCCATGGCCATTGGTGTTTTGGCTTCTTTGTTCCATGCAGACACTTGCTGCTTCACTCATCCAGGTTTCTTCCCACACGGCAGCTCCCCAGAGAATAGGTCTGCCTTGCGGGGTTTGGAATCAAAGCAGGCATGGAGCCCGAATTCACACGCCAGTGCTGCTTGGCTCCCGCTGTGCCCCTTGGGATTCTTAGGGTTAAATACACCTGCTGCTGAATCTGCTGCAGACCTGCAGGCGGGTCTGCTGCCTGCCCCCCACCCTGCCAGAATCACCCGAGTGCCCAGCACTGCCCAAGGACGCAGGGGAGCCGGTGCCTTCCCCAGGCCTGCCCACCCCCGGGCCAGCCCTAGAGGCGACTCAGGGCCTGAGCGCAGGCCCCGGCCTGGGACTCACCCCTTCTCTGGGCACCTGCAGAAAAGCAGCACTGGACGCAGGACGCCGTCGACGTCGGCCTCGCAGTCCGAGTGTTTCCAGCCTTGGTTAACCTGCTGCCCTGCCTGCCCCGCCTTGAAGAGCTGCCCTCCTGCCTGCTGTTAGCTGGACGCTTGACCTCTCTCCTCACGCCTCTGACCCACCCCCATCTTTACCCACCTGGGGCCCGTTTTCCTGGGGCACTAAGACACCAGCCTGCCCACTGACCTGTGCCCTGGGTCATATCTCCAGGTGGGTAAAGATGGGGGTGGGCTCCCCTGACACTGTCAGGCACACATGTGCACACGCACTTGGCCATGTGCATGGACACACACCCATTCACACGCACACACAAGCACCAAGCCAGCTCCCTCGGGGTTCTCTGTCCCGCTGAGCCCGTTGAGCTCCTTGTGTGTCTGTGTCAGAACCAGACTTTCCGTTATGTACAATTTGTAAGTCACATGGGACCAAGTTCACAGAGCCTTGGTATTCCATGTACATTTTGGGATTAAACCATTGAATTATTTTTTTAAGCAGCTGGAAATTTTACTGGGGTTGACTTGGTGAGGATGTATGTCGATTCTTCCCACCCTCTAGCTGTTCAGAGCTCTTCAGCCTCCTTTTCTTTTCATCTGAATGTAGATCTCATTTAGATTGCAGCACTGACTCCACGATGACAAGCAGTCACAAATCTGTATCGAGAGGCACACAGTTTTCAAATATGCTATTTTTCACAAGTAATTTATACTCTTATTATTTGGTATGAGAGTCAAAGATGACATTAGAGCCGCTTGCCTTTGGGCATTTAGTAACATTAAAATGATTGTCTGTTCTACTATAGACTTACTGTGGTTCTAGCAATGGAAGAACTTTTATCATTGCCCTGGAGGCAGTGGCTGCCGGAGGCTCGGAGGGCAGGGAGAGGGAAATCCAGGTGTGATATGCGGGCATTTTCAGGACATTGGAATTGTCCTGAATGACGTAATAATGGATACAGGCCATTATATATTTTGCCATAAGTTACAGAATTGTGCGGGACAGAGTGAACTGTAAGGTAAAGTATAATGCACGCTTACTGGCAGTGCTCCAACACGAGCTCATCAATTGTAACAAAGGCACCACACGCTAATGACGGAGGTTGTTAATGTGGGAATTTCCTGTATTTTTTATGTAACATTTATGTACTGTAAAGTATTTTTTTAAAAATAAAAGTGTTAAAAAAAAAAAAAGTGATTGTCTACTCGGGCAGAGCTAAGAAATTCAAAAGCAGTTTCTTTTCCTTCTGCCAGTTCCTCTACAGTAAGATCCATCGTCTCACATGAAATATCACTGATATGGAGACTCGCAGCAAACTCCCAGGTCTTATTCTTGCTCACGACAGGGAACTACTGGAGCAGATCGTCAGGAATGCCTAGGAGCTGCCACCAGAGATGATGCCCATGGACACAAACGCCCCCTGGGGTTCCCAGCCAGGTGTGCGCACGTGGCTTTCGCAGCAGGTATCGTGCTGGAGAGTCCCGAGCCCTGTGAGGGCAGCGCCACGCTGAGGAAGCCCCCCTCGAGCCAGCTGCCATCTTTCAGAGCCTCATGAACACCAGCTTCCTCTCCTTGCAATTTCACCTTGCCATGGTTGACATCTGCATACTGAGGTGGAGAATGATTTCCCCAGATGATAGTCTTTATGTTATCAGCAGTTATACCAAGTTTAAGAGTAATTTGAGATTTAGCTCACTTTTTAAATTTTATTTTATTTTTTTATTTTACCGGGAGGTCCCAGGGATCGAACCCAGGTCCCTCCATATGGCAGACGGACGCCCAACCAGTTGAGCCACATCCGCCCCCCTAGCTCACTTTTGATCCAAACGTGTCAAGCAACTGAAGTTTTCCTTGGGGATGGATGGAGCCAACTTTGAGGCAGTCAGGCAGTTAGTTTTTGTGTTTTTTTTTTAACTTTATTTTGTACATTTAATACTTGAAAATATAAACAATTAAAAACTAAAAAGAAAAAACAGTTGAATAAAAACATACATTTCTCAATTAAATGTACTGGATACAAATAAAATTTTTTTAAAATCATACAATACATTACACAATATATTTGGTTCATAGTAATGCATTCATACAGTATCTGTCCTTTTGTGTCTGGCTTGCTTCACTCAACATAATGTCCTCCAGGTTCATCCATGTTGCCATATGCTTTACGACTTCATTTCTTCTTACAGCTGCATAATATTCCATCGTGTGGATAGACTACAGTTTGTTTATCTATTCATCTGTTGATGGACACCTGGGTTGTTTCCAGGTTTGGTAATGGTGAATAATGTTGCTATGAACATTGGTGTGCAGACGTCTGTTCGTGTCACTGCTCTCAGTTCTTCTGGGTATATACCCAGTAGTGGTATTGCAGGGTCACGTGGCCAGTCTATATCCAGCTTCCTTAGGAAATGCCAGACAGTCCTCCATAGTGGTTGTACCATCCTGCATTCCCACCAGAAGTGAAGAAGTGTTCCTATCTCTCCACATCCTCTCCAACACTTGTAGTTCTCTGTCTTTTTAATAGTGGCCATTCTGATAGGTGTGAAATGATATCTCATTGTAGTTTTGATTTGCATTTCCCTAATTATTGGTGATGTTGAGCATTTCTTCATGTGTTTTTTTTTTTTTTTTGTTTTTTGTTTTTGCCACTTGTATTTCTTCTTTGGAGAAATGTCTATTCAAGTCTTTTGCCCATTTTTTAATTGGATCGGTTGTCTTTTTTTTTTTTTTTTTTTGGATTGCTTGTCTTTTTATTGTTGAGTTGTAACATCTCTTTATATATCCTGGAAACTAAACCCTTATTGGATTTGTGATTTCCAGATATTTTCTCCCGTTGAATCTTCTGCCTTTTCACTCTTTTGACAAAGTCCTGTGAGGTGCAAAAGTGTTTAATTTTAGAGAGATCCCATTTATCGATTTTTTCTTTTGTTGGGACGTGCTTTGGGTGTGAGGTCCAAGAAACCACCACCTACTACAAGGTCTTGAAGATGTTTTGCTATATTTTCTTCTAATAGTTTTATGGTCCTGGCTTTTATATTTAGGTCTGTGATCCATTTTGAATTGATTTTTATATAGAGATGGAGATAGGGATCCTTTTTGATTCTTTTGGTTATAGATATCCAGTTGTCCTAGCACCATTTGTTGAAGAGACTGTTTTGTCCCTTTAACATTAACTTGGTAGGTTTGTCAAAAACCAGTTGACTGTATAGGTGAGGGTTTATTTCTGGATTCTCAGTTCTATTCCACTGATCGATGTGTCTATCTTTATGCCAGTACCATGCTGCTTTGACCACTGTAGCTTTGTAATATGTTTCAAGGTCAGGCACATTGCTCTTCTTTTTTAGAATGCTTTTGGCTATTCGGGTGCACTTACCCTTCCAGATGAATTTGGTAATTGCCTTCTTTAATTCTGTAAAGTATCTGTTGGGATTTTGTTTGTTTATTTATTTATTTTAATAATATATATTTTTTATTTTTTAAAAGATACTTAGATTACATAAATGTTACACAAAAATTACAGGGATTCTCATGTTCCCCACCTCCCACACCTCCCACAACCTCCCACATAATCATCTTTCTTTAATGTGGCTCATCACCTGCAATGGATATACACATCCTGTGGCTTTGCCACTGAGCATGGACCATAGTTCACATTGTAGACCCCACTCTCTCCCACACAGTTCTGCATGGTATATGCTGATGTAAAATGGCCTATATCTGTCATTGTAATATCACTCAGGATAATTCCAAAGTCCCAAAAAAGCCCCTGTATTACAACTGCTTTTCCCTCTCCCTGCCCCCAAAGCATCCAGCGGCCACTGGCTCCACATTAATGTTGTAATTTCTTCCATTGCTTTAATCACAATATGTCTACAACAGAATACCAGTAAGTCCACTCTAGTCCATAGCTCTTCCCCCAATCCTGGGGAGTCTGGGATGGTGACGTCCACTCCACCTCCCAGTGAGAGAGGGCTTATATCCCATGGATACGGTGATTAGGATTATCCTGCCTGCAGCTGCAGACTCTCTCCATTCCCTGGGATGGCCGTTGTCCATCTTCATCTCCCCACCAGGTGTCCTGGGTGAGTCCATTGAGCTGTAGAGTAGGAGTTGCAGCTCTACTGAGATTCCGGGCCCAGCTGGCACATGGACAACCCAAAGACTCCAGTCTCTGGAAGTATATCTACAAACTCCAGCACCACATATAGATTTGAATAGAAGGGACAGATGGACCAGGTGCAGAGAAAACATATTTGAGTCCAACTCTGTCACTCTCAGGAACAAGATTCCAAAGTAGGGCCCACTGATAAGGCACCAAACTATGGGGCTGTCTGCCCTGATATAGGACCTGGGCATCTCCAGAGCCTGCAGGAGACCCTCTATTTGGGGTGATATCCACACTGGAAGCCTATGAGGTCCTACTGAGAGGTGCATAAGTATTACCTCTGGGATGACCTCCCAACTCTCTTTGAAGTCTCTTAGCCACATGAACTCATTTATCTTTACCTTTTCCCCCTTTTATTCGAGGTCTTTTTCCAATCGTATTGGCAGTTGGCACTTGGTAGTAATCCTTCGTTGCCAGGGAGGCTCATCCCTGGGAGTCATGTCCCATGCTGGAGAAGGTAATGCATTCATATGCTGAGTTTGGCTTAGAGAGAGGCCACATTTGAGCAACAAGGAGACTCTCAGGTGGCAGCCCTTAGGCACCCTGTAACAGTAGGCTAAGTTTCAATTACAAGAGCAAAGACTCGTAAGACTAGTCATTAATAAGAAGAACCCATTAATGGACCATCTTCCTTTGCCAGACACTGCCCCTGCACTTGGGGACTGTTGCTTCTCCCTTGGAGAATGTGGCAGAGCTCTCCAGGCTGGGAATTCAGTGTTCTAACATTTATTGAGTGATTCTCCACCCACTGTGACCGTGCCCCGTGAGCATCTGAACCATTTTATATACCTTTTATGTATGTCCAGGTGAACTTCCTCCCATGCACCCCCCATCCCTGACATCCCCCACCCTCAGTCCTCTCCCACCCCAGTTGTAAACTTTCTGTGATCCAAAGCTTCTTTAAAGATGAAGCCAATACAATAGCTAAATACATTAATAGGAAAATAAAATAATAATGATAAGTTTAAATGTAAGAGATAAAATACATGAAAACCTAAAAAAAAAAAAAAAAAAACTAAAAATAAAATTAAAGGATTGGGTTACTCAAAACCAGGAAATTTTTTTTTCACATTTTGCCTTTTATCACTGCAATATCTGGTGTCCAGTCTGTACCATGGCACCTTCCCCTTCTCACTCCCCACTGTCTCACTATTTTTCATTTAATTTTCAAAGAAGTTTTAGGTCACAGCAAAGTCACACACAGAATACAAGAGACTCATATACCCAACCCCTCCCCCTTTCCTCACCCCATATTAAAACCTTTTTTATGTGTATAGTAGCATTGTTATAACTGTTACACAGATAGTGAAACACAGCTACTAAACATTGTCAATGTTTTACAGAATGGTTTACATTTTAGATCATAAATTTTATAAATTTTGATGATATTTACCATGTCCTGTGTCCATCACTGTAAGGTGATGAAAAGCATTTCCCTTGACCATAAACACCCCCTGTTTGATCTATTCTGTTCCTCCCTCCCCATCCCCTCAGGGCCCACAACGACCCCCTGGCTTGACTCATTGGATGATAAGATTCATAGTTACATGCAACAAGAGGTCTTGACACACTGGTTTGTCCTCCCCTTTTAGAAACCACCCTTACTCTTAAGAGACACCCACCTGTCTATTTCTGAGCGAATCGGTCCTTCCAAAGATGGGAGTCCATCTCCTTCCCACTCATTGTGTGGGTCTCCACCCACTGATACAACACATTATGAGAGGGTGAACACTCACACACTCCCTAGAAGCCTGCTCCAGATGCGCCCTGTCCCGAATGCCCCCCCAACCAACACCCTAAACCAGTGACCCTTCCTTGTTATATTGCCATAAGAGCATTCCCACCTCTGTACTTTCAACCTCATACCCACAAATCCCAAGTGTTCACCTGGTCCCTCTCCCATCTCTCCCCCCAGTATCCTGGGTATTCTAACCCACCCTTCCCAATCTACCCATCTGTCAACCCTGCACCACCAAACCCAATAATATCACTGCCCACCTGTCCTATCCCTTCAGTACACAACTACACTCTATCACTTTACCATAGATTACGTCCATATGGGTGATGGCTCACAACCTTCTCTTCTCTTTCTCTCTCTTGTTAACCTATCTTTCAGACAATAGCTCTCTGAGACTGCTCACTTTCCTCATTTCAGATCAGTGAGGTCATGTACTGTTCATCCTTCGATGCCTGGCTTGCTTCACTCAACATAAGGTCTTCAAGATTCATCCATGTTATTCCATGTGTTAGCATTGTATTCCTTCTTACAGCTGAGTAATATACCATTGTATGTATGTACCACATCTTGTTTGTCCATTCATCTGTTTATGGGCACCGGGGCTGATTCCAACTTTTGGCAATGGTGAACAATGCCGCGATGAACATTGGTGTGCATATATCTGTTCGTGTCTTTGCTTTCAATTCTTCTGGGTACATACCCAGCAGTGGAGTTGCTGGATCATACAGAAGATCTATAGTTAGTTTTTTGAGTAACTGCCAAACTGTCCTCCACAGTGGCTGGACCATTCCACAATCCCACCAGCAGTGGATGAGGGTTCCTATTCCTCCACATCCTCTCCAACACTTGTAGTCTGCTGTTTTTTTAATAGCCGCCATTCTAATGGGTGTAAGATGGTATCTCATTGTAGTTTTGATTTGCATTTCCCTAATAGCTAGCGATGTTGAGCATTTTTCATGTGCTTTTTAGCCATTTGTATTTCTTCCTTGGAGAAGTGTCTTTTCAGGTCACTTGCCCATTTTTTTAATGAGTTGGCTTTTTATTTTCAAGGTGTAGGATTTCTTTATATATGCAGGATATTAGACCCCTATCAGATATATGGTTGCCAAATATTTTCTCCCATTGGGTAGGCTGCCTTTTTATTTTCCTGATAACATCCTTTGAGGTGCAAAAGTTTTTAATTTTGAAGAGATCCCATTTATCTATTTTTTCTTTTGCTGCTCGTGCTTTGGGTGTGAAGTTCATGAAACCATTTCCTATTACAAGGTCCTGTAGATGCTTCCCTACATTATCTTCCAAGGTCTTTTTAACTCTGATGAAAGAAATAAACGATTGAAATAAGTGGAGAGAGATATTCCATATTCAGAAAAATTGTTAGATGTCATTAAAATTTAAAACTCCTGGTCTGCAAAAGACACTGTTAAAAAAAAATGAAAACATAAGCCATACACTGGAAGAAAGTATTTACAAAGTATTTGTATACTTTGGATACAAGTAAAGAACTTGTTTCTAAAATATACAAAGAAGTCTCAAAACTCAAGAATAAGAAAGCAAGCAACCCATTTCCAAATTGGCTAAAGGTATGAACAGATACCTCATCAAAGTGGATATACAAATGTTAAACATATGAAAAGATGCTCAACATCATTTGTCATCAGGGAATTGCAAATTAAAACAATGTGATATCACTGTGCACCCATTAGAATAGCTGAAGCCCAAAAAACTGACAACAAATGCAGAGCAGGAAACTCATTGCTGGTGGGAATTCAAAAGGTGCAGCCAATTTGTAAGGCAGTTGACAGCTAAATAGAGTTTTACCATATAGTCCAGCATTCACACTCCTTGGCATTTACCCAATTGATCTGAAAATATACATCCTCACAGAAACCTGCATGTGAGTGTTTACAGAAGCTTTATTCATAATTGTTGAAAACTGGAAGCAACCAAGATAGCATTTAATAAGTGAATGGATAAACAAATTATGATACAGCAATAAAATGGAATATTGATGCAAAAAGAAATGAGCTGTGACACCATGAAAATTTCGATCTTGCATCCCTGGCAGGCACCTGTTCTCCCAAACCTGCCTTTCTTCATGACTCCCCTCCACTGACACACTGTCCCCATAAACTCGCATGTCTTCCAGGGAGGTCTCTGTGCAGCAGCTCTGGTCTTCCCTATCCCAGAACTGCCTCTGAGCCCCAGGAAGGCCAGATGTTGGCAGGGAATCCCCCACCAGGTGTTCCATGGGCTTGCCCAGCCCTTAGGTTCCTCTTCAAGCCGCATTCTCCTGGACTTTAGGAAGAACCACTGTCCAGGAGGACTGAAGCCTGCAACTACATCCTTAGGTCACCTTGAACCTTCCCTCCCCCACTAGCATCCCATGCACCCCCAGTTCTTCCCTCTATGTCCAGGAAACAGCCACTTCCTTCCATGTCCAAGGCCACGATCGTCTCCCCAGATGCCTGCACCCATTTCCTACCTGCTCCCTCTGCCTCCTGCCTTGCTCCTTCCATCCATCCTCCCCAGAGCAAGCAGTGTGAATCTTGTCTCCAACATACACGGCATCCTTCCATGCTTCCTGTGGCCCTGGAATGCAGGCCCCCATCCTGACGACCCCTTCAGATTCTCTGCCTTCTGCCCTCTCCCCATGACACCTCACCCAGTCACAGCGAGTGATTTCCAGGAAGGCCTCGTACCTGCAGCGTTGCCGGCTCCTTCAGCCCTTCTCTGATCCCCATGTTTGCTTACCAAAGGCATCAACAGGAGCCTGGAAGTGGTCCTTTCCCCCTTACCAAGCCCTGTCTTCTGCTCTGTCTCTGGAGAGAGGGCATGAAGCCAGAGGGGCTTTGTCAGCCCCAACTGCAAGCTGAGCTGGTGCAAGGAGTCTGAAGGCCCTGGGGAGATCTGAGATCCATGGGACACAGCTTAAGTGGACTCAGTGATGGGCATTCTGTCTGGATCCACACCCAATTTTTTCCACAAAAAGGCTGTGAGGCCTCAGGCAAGTTACCAAGAAATGGTTAATATAGAAATGTCTAAGTGCTGACACTCTGTCTCTGTTTCCCTTTCCATCTGTGAAAATAGCACCTAGCTCTCTGGCTTGCTTTGAGTTTTAAATGAGTCCATATATGTGATGTTTAGGACAGGGACAGGTGTGGATTAAATGAGTCCATAGGTGACATTTAGGACAGGGACAGGCGTAAATTTTCTGAGTCCACATATGTGACGTGTAGAGGACAAGGACAGGCAGTTGGTACTCGGCGCTAGCCCTGGAGCTCACTGCCGCTGAGGTGCTGAGATGCCTTCTCAGACCCTGCCCACCTCACAGCACTATTCTGAGGCTCCAGGTAGACAACTGCCACATCGAGGTCCATCCAGTTGGAAAATAAGAGACCTGACTCAACTCCCGACTGCTGGGCGTGGTCCAGGGCTTGCCTTACCCGGCTGTGCCCCAGAATAACCCAGAGGCATTTGTCGTGCCAACCAAAGTATTTATTTATTATGAGGATAAGTTCAAGGCCACCGCTCCTCCAGGAAGTGGCACAGCCTTAGGTCCAGCTCCCTCCATGTCCTCCTGGGGTGGGGTGAGTAGGGCTTTCACCCCTTCATATTGACTGGGAGACCAGAGCTTCTCGTCGCTGACCCCACTGTTCTGCCTCCTGCTGTAACCCCTCCAGCACCTCCTCCACCTCTAGAGCTCCTCCTGGACCTGGGAGAGCTCAGCCCAGGACCCCCTACTCTGCATGGTCATCCCCAGGGCCTGGGTTTCCTCAGACCCTTGTTCAAAACTCCCCTCAGCATTTCCTAACATGCTCAGGGAGACCTGGCACTCTGCGATGTTCTTTAAATCCTGTCCTTCCTGTGTCATCAAGCTGGAAAGGCAAAATTTCAGCAACCTTAGTTTTTCTGGCCCATGCATTCCAAGTGCATCATTTAGCTCAGACATTTCCTTGGAGAGCTTGTCAGTAATATTCACGGTTGCCTTAGAAGCGGTTTTTATAAATTCAAGTTCTTCCTCACATTCTAAGGAAGTTTTAACTACAAGATTCATCACTTTAGACAAGGTTTGGAGCTCCAGGTCAGTCTGTTGCTCAAGACCTCGCCATCCTTTGCTGTCTCTAAATGAGAAAACTCCAAAGATGAAAAGGGCTCCCACCAGGGCAGTAGATGCTAAGATATCTTCTCAGATCACCTACGCCACCAGGGCAGTAGGTGGAAATCAGTCCCAGGACAAGGGTCTTCAGGCCATGGGAACCTCGGCCCCTCGGCAGAGCAAGTTGTCAGCAGTACGCTCTGATCAGCACTGGGCGCTGCTGGGGCCTCAACACTGGGCCATAGACTGCCGGTGTTCCCTAGCCCACCTTGTCCAGAGTCAGCACCTTCGACCTTCATGGCCGAGTCCTGGCCTGCTCCTTCCATTGGAAGATCCATTCCAGCTTGAGCCAGTGGCCTCGGGTTTCTCCTTTCTGGTAAGGATGCCTCCTTCTTTGCTGCACTGTTTTCAGCTCTGATTGTTCTTTGGACCCTGTTTCTGGATCCTACATTTGCTTTAAAAGTAATTGCCTTGTGATAACACAGGAGGATCTCATGTAATGATTTCTTCCTTTGCTGGCTCTTGGGGTGCCACCTGGGTACCAGGTTTATGGCCAGGGTCAAGGGTTCCAGAAGGCAGTGGGAATCTCCCAAAGCTGTCCTCCTCACTCTCAGTAACCCCTGTGCTCAGGTTCTCAGCAGGCAGTGCAGTTGTGGGGTGCCCATGGAATGGTGTGAGGCACTTCTCCTCTGCTAGATAGCAGCTGTGACCACTGAAGCTACTTGGACCAGAGAGAATGGCTGAGGCCTGAGGCTGACCAGGACCTGAGTATCTGAAACAACTCCAGGGCTGGACACCTGGTCCAGATCAGGTGGGGGTCAAGGGGCCTTGAGTGTGGGTCCACAGCTGGTCATTGTAGGGTTGAGCAAAGGAGGTAGAGGGCTGAGATGGGGGATCCACAGGAGGCTGAGGGTCCAGGGCACTCTGAGTGAGGGTCTGGGACGGCCCTTTGCTGAGTGTGGTATCAAATTCAGAGACCCTGGATGGAGTATTCACAAGTGTGAGGGAACCAGTGGAAAGCTGAGTAGGGGTCCACAGCTCTTCTGGGCTAAGTGGGAAGTCTAAAACAGAGACCTTGGATGGGGGGTTCCCAGTGGCCTGGGGTCCATGGCATTCTAGTGATTGTCTGCGGTTGCCCTTGGATGAATGTAAAGTTCAACACAGAGAGTTCAGGTGGAGCATTTACTGGTGGGTGGAACCCAGTGCACTTGGCAGTTGTGATTAACTCACTGGAGAGATCTACAAGACTATTAGTGAGGAGCCAGTTTTGCCCTGGTGTGAGTGTGGAGTCTGCTGAGGAGTCCTTGGATGGAGGGTTTGCTGGTATGCTGGAATTCTGCATATTCTGAGTGTTAGTCTATGTTTGCCCTTGGTTGAGTGTTGAGTCCAGGGTAGATAGCTTGGGTAGTGAGTTCACTGGCAAATAGGGGATCCATGACCCTCTGAGTGGTGATTCTCAGTTTCCCTTGGGCAAGTGTCCAACACAAAGAGGAGCCCTTCAGTGCAGTGTTTTCCATTTGGGCAGTGGCCAGATGCATTCTGAGAGGGAGTCTGAGATTGTGATTGGCTGAGTGTGGAGTCCAATGTAGAGACTTTGGATGTGAGATTCACTGACAGAGAGGAGTCCATAATACTCTGGGTGAGGGTCCATGTTAGCCCTTGTTGATTGTAGACTCAACCAATTGTAGCTGGAATTCTTTATACTCTGAGTGTTAGTCTGCGATTGTCCTTGGCTGAGCATAAAGTCCACTGCAGAGATTGTGACTAGCTAAGAGCAGAGTCCATGGCAGGCCTTGGATGGAGAGCTCACTGGGAGAAAAGGGACCATGGCACTCTGAATGGGGATGAGCAGTGGCCCTTGGTTGAGTGTATAATTGAATGGGGCAACCTTGGATTAAGGATGTGCCAATTGTCTGGGGTCAATTGAACTCAGAGTGAGAGTTTGAGGTTGTGATTGTCTGAGCATGGTATCCTCTGCAGACACCATGGAAGGAACTGTGTAGCCATTGGATGGAGGGATTGCTGGCAGGTAGAGGTTCATGGACCTCTGAGTATAGGCCTGAGATTGCCCTTGGCTGAAGGTGGAATTCAATGCAGAAAGCTTAGGTGGAAGGTTTACCAGTAGGAAGGATTCACTAAACTTTGCATGGGGGTGGGGGGAGAGGGTTCCACGGTTACCCTTGGTTTATTGTGGAGTACAATATAGAGACCTTGCGTGGAGGGGTTCCACAGCACTCTGTATTGGAACCTGCCATTGTGATTGGCTGAGGGTGGAGTCCACTGGATGGAGGGTTTGCTGACAGAAAGGAATCCATGGCACTCTTAGTAGAGGTGAGTGGTTGCCTTCGGCTGACTGTAGAGTCTAGTGAGGAGAAATCGGATGGAGGATTTGCTGATGGGTGGGTGTCCTGTGTACTCTGATGGAGGGTCCTCAGATGCCCTAGGCTCAACATGGAGTGCACAGTGACTACTTTTGGTGATGTCTTTGCTGGCAGGTGGGGTCCACAGCACTGACGGTGGGGTTCTTCAGTTGCCCTTGGATAAGTGTAAAATCCAATGAGAGAAAGCGGAGGGAGCATTGGCTGAATGGTGGTGTAAAGTGCACTCTGAATGAGGGGTCCTCAGATAGCCTTGACTGTGCATAGAGTCCAAAGGTGAGAACTTGGATAAAGGGATTGCCACTGTATAGATATCCTGTGAATTCTGAGTTAGAGTCTATATTTGCCCTTGGCTGATCATGGCATCCCATGGTAGAGACCTTGGGTGGATGGGGTTCTCACAGTACTGTGTGTTTCAGCCTGTGATTGTGATTAGCTGAGTATGGAATCCAATGTGGAGAATTTGGCTGAGGGCTTGCTAGTGGACAGGCATCTGTGTATTCTGAGGAGGAGTCCATGGTGGTACTGACTAAGAATGGACTCCAATATGGAGCCCTTGTATGGAGAGTTCAGTGATGCTTAGGTGTGCAGTGCACTCAGAGTTGGAGTCTGTGATTGTGATCGGATGAACATGGAGGACACTGTGGAGACCTTGAATGGAGGGATTGCTGGCAGGTGGATGGCCATAGCACTCTGTGTTAGAGTGTGAAATTGTGATTGGCTGAGCATAGAGTCTACAATGGAGACCTTGAATGGAGGGTATGCTGACAGGCAGGAGACCTGCAATCTTTGGGTGGGTGTCTGTGGTTGCCCTTGGTGGATGAATGTAGAGTCCAATGAGTAGACCCTTGGTGGAGATTTCACTTCCAATGTCCTCTGACTGGGTGTCTTTGGATGCTCTTGGCCGAGCAAGGAATCACACGTGGAGACCTTGTGTTGAGGTCAAGATGTTGGACTGGTGTCCTGAGTATACTAAGTGGTAGTCTGTGGTTGCCATTTGTTCCAGAGTTGAGACCTTGGATTGATGACTCACCAGTTGTCCAGCATTCCGTGTATTCTGAGTGGCTGTCCATCTTTGCTCTTGGTTGATCAGGGTGTCCAATGTAGAAACCTTGCTTGGAGGATTACTGGTGGTTGTGGGTCCAATTCACCCAGAGTTGCAGTCTGCAAGTGTGATTCACTGAGCATGGATATCACTGCAGAGACCTTGGATGGAGGGTTCCATGGAGGGCTGGGATCCACAGCGTTCTTTGTTGGGGTTTTATGTTGCAGTTGGTTTAGCATAGAGTCTAAAGAGGACACTTTGGGAAGAGGGTTCATTGATGGAAAAGCATCCAGTGTATTTGACTGAGGGTTCTTGGAAGCCCTTTGATGAGGCTGGAATCCACTGTGGAAATCTTAGATGCAGTGTTCAGTGGCATGAGGGGGTCCACCACACTCTGTGTTGGAGTCAGTAATGTGATTGGATGACCGTGGAGTCCACTGCAGAGACCTTGATTGGAGGGTTCTATGACTGGCAGGAGTCCACGACACTCTAAGTGCTTGCCCATGGTTGCCCTTGTATGAATGTAGAGAGCAATGAGGGGGCCTGAGGGGGCCTTTTGTGGAGGGTTCACTGGTCAGCAGTCATCCAGTGTACTCTGACTGGAGTTCTATTTTTTTTTTTTTTTAAGATTAATTTATTTACTTTATCCATTTTAAACCCCCCCTTCCCCATTTGCTGTTTTGTGTCCATTCGCTGGGCAATTCTGTGTCTGTTTCCTGACATCCCTTTTCATCCTCCTCCTCCAGTCTTCACCAGGATTCGATCCTGGAGACCTCCGATGTAGGAGAGAGGTGTTCTGCTCCTGCGCCACCTCAGTTCCTGGTTTTTGGAGCTTTCTGAGCATCTCCTCTTGTCTCTCCCCTGCGTCTCTCTCCTGTTATGTCATCATCTTGCTGCGTGGCTCCCGGGGCCTGGCGGCTCACCGGCACACAGAGCCTGGCAGCCCATGCGCCCTCTCTATTTATGTTTTTTATTTTACTGGGAGGTCCTGGGGATCGAACCCAGGTCCCTCCATATGGCAGACGGACGCCCAACCATTTGAGCCACATCCACCCCCTGACTGGAGATCTTTGGATGCCCTTGGCTGAGTTTAGAATCCACTTTGGGGATCTTGGATAGAGAGTTTGTAGGTGGATGCTGGTCCATGGCATACTCTGTGGGGATCTGCGGTTGTCCTTGGTTGAATATAGATTCCAATGAGAATAACTTGGGTTGAGGGTCTAGTAGTGGGCTGGCCTTCTGTGTATTCTGAGTGGTTGTCTGCAGTCTCCCTGATCTTTGTGTGAAGTCCAATGAGGAAATGTTGGGAGGAATGTTTGCCAATGGGCAGGGGTCTATGTACTCTGAGTGGGGGGGTCTCTGGATTTTGGCTGAGTGTGGAGTCCACTTGGGAGATCTTAGATGGGGGATTTGCCCGTGAGTGAACCCCACTCTGAGTGGGGATCAGCAGAGCCTTTGGCTGATTTTAGAGTCTAACATGGAGATCTTTGATTGAGGACTCACTGGTGATCGTGCATCCAGTGTATTCTGTCTTTAGATCCTTGGATGCCATTGGCTGAATATGGAGTCCCATGAGTAGACCATGGGTGGAGAGATTGCCAGGTGACAAGCTAAGGATCAAGGGTTGCTGGCAGCCAGCCCCAGAACACCACAGTCTTTGGATAGAAAATATCACCTTAATGAAGCCTAGATTTGGACTTTTTTTCCTAACCTCAAAACTGTGAGCAAATAAATCCCCCTTGTTGAACCTGACCTATTTCCTGGTATTTGCTTGAGCACCCCAGGAAACTCAAACAGCCTGCTTCCACCTTTTTGCTATTGTGAATAGTGTTGCTGTGAACAGTAGTGTACAAATATCTGTCTGCGTCCCTGCTTTTGATTCTTTGGGGTAAATGCCTGGAAGTGGACTTGCTGTGTCACATGGCAATTATATGGATGATTTTCTGAGGAACCACTAAACTCCTTTCCACAATGATTGCACCGTTTTGCCATCCCACCACCAATGTAAGAGGGTCGTTATTTGCCCACATCCTTCCCAACACTTGTTAATATCAGTTTTTTTTTAATAGTACCCATCTTAGTGGGTGTGCAATAGTATCTCATTGTAGGGTTTTTTAAAAATATATTGCCTTTATTTTGCAGAAAATGCTTTCTACTTATTGTGTTTGGCTACTTTGTCAGAAAAAAATATGACCTGTTCCAAGTTTAACAATAAAAGAAAATAACTGTACTCAAAGTGACACAATTTCTAGTGGACAGAGCAAATTTTAATTTCAACTAAAATTTGTTATCTTCAGATTTGTTCTGTTCTTAACGGCTCACCCCTAACTGCCACAAAATGGTCCTGAAAACTACTCCAAAGCAATGGGAAAATTTCAGGTGTGCTTTTTATCTCACTGAAATAAGACCAGTGAAGTTTACAAATTCTGTTGTACCAAAGTCATCTGCATGCTGTATGATACAAAATTTAAGTTTCTGGACCCTAGCCAGCAATTTATTTTATTATGAATAATGGTGAGTTAGGCCAAATATATTGTTTTCAAACTTACATTCGCTGGTAGCATGTAAACTGCTTCAGGACTGAACTGCTATTGCAGGTGATGGGGAGACAGTGGCGTGGTGTGAGTGGTGTGGTTTTGTTCTGGTGTGTGTGATAATAGGGTGTGTCCTCCTCCTCTTATTTTAAAGTGAAGTTAAAAATCTCTATTTCCTTCCCTTGCCTCCTGAGACTGCCATGTTTACTCTACTAGTAGACAAGTCAAATCAGTCCTTGGATGCCACAGCAAAAAGTCAGTGCATCTTTCAAGAAAAGGGCTGCAATACACATGGAAGGTGGCAACACGGGCGTCCACGAGGCCAGGAGGCAAACTGCTGCGGCATCGTACTGGCTGTCAGTAATTTCCGTGTCTGTGGCACCCTCCTCATGCAGGAGGGACCCCAAGGAGGGGGAAGCTGAGACCGTGTGGGTGAGGGGTGCACAGTGTGCAGGGGAGCCTGGAAAGAACGGGGCTCCCAGCCCATGGCACATCCCTGGTGTCTGGGAGCCAGGTGTGATGGCGCCGTTACAGACCACAGGTTGTGGTGCTGACTGGAGCCAGCAGGTGGACCGTGTACTGACCACAGGTTGTGGTGCTGACTGGAGCCAGCAGGTGACCATGTACTGACCACAGGTTGTGGTGCTGACTGGAGCCAGCAGGTGGACCGTGTACAGAGCACAGGCTGTGGTGCTGACTGGGTCCAGCAGGTGGACCGTGTACTCGTGGAGCTCATGGGTAGCATGCTGGTACAGGCAGGTGTCCTGAGGCTGGACCAATCGCCATGAGATTGGAGCACAAGTAGACATGCACGTGAGTTGTCAGGATAGGCTGGAAAGTTGTTCCTATGAGTATATGGACTGGGGTAGGGGATTGAGTATCTTCCACAGCCATGCATGGAGGAGGGTGAAAGGGGACCGCCAAGCTGAGGGTGGACAGAGGGTACTGGATCCATGGAGAACACCCAGCTTGCTGGTTGAATCCAGGTTCCTCGGGTACATCTTTGAGCACTTGTTTCCTTTGCATCAAGGAAAGCTTTTGCAACTGTACTGCATTTAAATTTAAGAGCTGTGATCTCTTCATTCTGATAAGCTGTCGCTGCTATGAACTGGGTCTCTGGAAAGCAATGGGTCCATATTTATGTGAGGAGTTCAACATGATCTAGCCCCACCGTTGAGCTTGTTGGTGAGTTTGACTTTGATGAAAAAGAGGGGCGCCTTCACCCAGTGGGCCCCGAAGGTGGGCGAGTTGCAGTGGCTGGAGACGCAGCTGGTGCCTGCAGCTCAAGCTTGCCCCTAGCACCCATTTCTGGTTCACGTACCTCCAGCGATGGTTGTCGGTCGCCAAGTCCTGGAGGAAGGAGCACGTGGTGTTGGGGACCAGGCCAGACACACTCATCTTCCACACCAGGAACAGCTTCTGCTTGTCCTTGGTGATGATTGTCTGGCTGGAGAGTTCCTTGAAGTGCAGCCACAGCTTGCTCTGCTCCAGGCCGATGCCCAGCTCATGCTCCATGGGGTCCCCCTTCTCACTGCCCCTCTGCAGCTCGCTCCCCAGGGTGCTCAGCAAATGGTCCACTCGGTACTGCAGGCTCTTTCTGAAACTCTCCACCCGAGAAGCTCATCCTCTCTCCCACCACCCCCAGAAGCCCCAACCTTCCACTCCTGGCGGCCACTCTTGCGAGTCAACAGGCCACTCCGGCCGAGAACTGAAGGCTCTCAGATCTCAGGCACAGACCCAGGAGGAGGGTGAAGATGGAGATTTGGGGGAAGGGGGTGGAGGAGTTAAAATGGCTCCAGAGGAGGCCTCTGGGGCTGTCATAGTTTTAATTTCCATAATGGCTAATGATGCTGATCTTTTCATATACTTATTGACCATTTGAATATTATCTTTGTAGAAATGCCTATTCAAATCCTTGCCCCAATTTTAAATTGGGTTGTTTGCCTTTTGTCGTTGAATTGTAGGAGCCCTTCCTATATTGTGGTATTAAACCCTTATCTGATATATGATTTCTGAATACTTTCTCCCATTCTGTAGGTGGTCTTTCACTTTCTTGCTAATGTATTTGATGCACAAAAGTTTTTAATTTTGATGAAGTCTCTTTTATCTATTTTTCCTTTGATACTTGTGCTTTTAGTATAAAATCTAAAAGTCCATTGCCTCCTACTACAAGATCCTGAAGAAATTTCCTTATGTTTTCATGTAAGAGTTTTATAGTATTTGCTCTTACACTTAGATATTTGATACATTTTAAATTAAGTTTTATATATGGTAAGAGATAGGGGTCCACAATTATTCTTTTGCATGTGTATTTCCAGGTGTCCTAGTACCATTTGTTGAAGAAACAATTATTTCCCCATTGTGTGTGGATTTAATTTTGGACTCTCAATTCTATTCCTTTGGTTTATGAGTCTATCTTTATGTCAGCACCACACTCTTTTAATTACTTTAACTCTATAGTAAGTTTTTAAATATGAAAGTGTGAGACTTACAACTTTATTCTTTTTCAAGATTTTTTGGGTATTTTGGGCCTCTTGCAGTTCAATATGAATTTGAGGATCAGCATTTCCATTTCTACAAAAAATGCTTCTGGAGTTTTCATAGAGATTGCATTGTGTCTTCCTTGGAATTTTCTATATATCAGAGCATGTCATCTGATAAAGGGGATAGTTTGACTTCATCCTTTTGCATTTGGGTACCTTTTATTTCTTTCTCTTGCCTGATTGCTCTGGCTGGAATGTCCAGTATAATATTGAATAACAGTGGTGGGAGGAGGCATCCTTGTCTTGTTCCTGCCTTCGGGGGAAAGCTTCAGTCTTTCACCACTGAGTATGATATTTACTGTAAGTTTTTCATAAATGCCCTTTATGATATTGAGGAAGTTCTCTTCTATTTCTGGTTATCTGAGGTTGGTTTTTTTTTAAATCATGAACTGATGTTATATTTTGTCAAATGCCTTTTCTTTTCTGCATCAATTGAGATGATCATGTGGTTTTTTCCCTTCATTCTATTAATGTAGTATATTACATTGATTGATTTTCTTATGTTTAATCATCATTACATTCCTGGAATAAGTTCCACTTGGACATGTATTATAATCATTTAAAAATATTTTATTTTTATAAGATATATCCAATCAAAATTTTCCCTTTAATCATATTTAAATATATAATTCAGTGAATATATAATTCACAATGTTGTTCTATCATCACCATTCACCTTTTGCAACACTTTTCCATCATTCCCAACAGAAATTTTGTACCAATTAAGCTTTTTTTTTTTTTTTTTTTTTTTTACCGGGAGATCCCGGGGATTGAACCCGGGTCCCTCCATATGGGAGACAGACGCCCAACCATTTGAGCCACATCCGTCCCCCCCAAATAAGCTTTAACTTCCCATTCCTTACTTCCTCCCCAGCCTTTGGTAACTTGTATCCTAATTTCTAACTCTATGAATTTGCTTGTTCTAATTATTTCATATCACTGAGATCATACAATATTTTCCTTTTGTGTCTGGATTATTTAACACTTAGCGTGTTGTCTTCAAAGTTCATCCATGTTGTTGATGTATCAGAATTTCGTTCCTTTCCATAGTTGCATAGTATTCCACTGTATGTATATATTACATTGTGCTTATCCATTCATTCATCTGTGGATGGATACTTGGGCTGCTTCTATCTTTTGGCAATTGTGAATAATGCTGCTATGAGCACCAGTGTGAAAATATCTGTTAGAGTCCCTGCTTTCAAGTCTTTCGAGTATAACCCTAGACTGTGGGATTGACAGGTCATATGGTACTTAACTCTGATGAACTGCCAAACTGTTTTCCATAGGGGCTGCACCATTTTACAATCCCACCAAAAATGAGTGTTCCTGTTTCTCCACATCACCTCCAGTACTTGGTACCTTTCTTTAAATAGTAGCCATTCTAGTGGGTGTGAAATGGTATCTCATTGTGTTGTTGATTTGCATCCCTCCCACTGTTGGATTGTCTTCTCTTCCTGCTGTCCCTTCCCCACCGGGTGGGTAACTCGTTTCACAGGAAAACCCTTCTGCTCTGACTGCAAACCCTCGCCATCCTTCCCTCAGGCACGTGGATTCTGCTGTCCCATGCAGAATTTCTTTGAGGATGGCAGTCCTCTTTGGTGTCGTCGTATGGAAAGGGCACTTCTGGATCCCACCCAGTGTGTCTGAGTGAAGGAAGGTGACACAGGGGTCCCCAGGTCTGAATGCTCCTGGCCTTTCCCTGCCTGCATAGTGGCTTTTCCTGGAGGAGCTTCAAAAACTTGGGGGGCAGGGACAGGCCAGGGGACCCAGGGGAGGCACACAGGGTGGCCCACACTGGCCTCGCTGGCATCTGGAGCCTGGGGTTCCGGTGACAAGGCACACCCCCACCCCAGCAATGGGCTTGGCCCCTCCAAATCACTGGGGAGGTCCCGCTTGGGCCCCTGGGGTGCTCCAGAGGTGGGCGAACGTCACCCCAATTCTCCACACCTGCTCCAGGGGCTCGGATTGGCACCAGCTAGCTGGCCTGATGGCCCTCAGCAGACCCCAGGGGCTTCCTGGCTCCCCACCCACCATGAGTCTCCAGAACCTTTTTCAAAGCTTCGCCCATGGCCCCCAAGTGTGCCACACATGTGGCAACGGCCTCCCCCTGCCTGGAGGCCCCCAGGCCCTCCCCACTTCGGCTGGTCCCTGGGTACACGGGTCAGGGAGGTCCCGGCTGCGTCTGTGTCCTAGGACATGGTGGCCAGGTACGGTCCAAAAACCTCCCCGTCCCCCAGCCCCTTAGGCGGTCAACCGTGTCCTGCCCGACCCTTTTGGACAGTGAGTCCCCAGAGGAGGAGGTGGAGTCAGGAGCAGCCCCCCGCCGCCCCTGCTCCTGGGGGTGAGCTCGGCCTCGGGGGCCCCGCAGGCCCCCCCCCCGGGCGGGGGCGGCCCCCCCCCCCCCCCCCCGGCCGCCTCGAACGTCGTCAGCGCCGGCCGACCCCAGGTCCCACCTGCGAGATGCCGGCAGGTGCCTGGTTCGCATCGGTTGCCACGTCGCACTGTCGGGGACGGGGACAGCGTCCCGCTCCCGCGCTCCACGGTGAGCGTTGTGGTGAGGGCTAGGCGGAGGAGAGCGGGAGCCTTAGGTGTCAGAGTCGGGAGAGCCGGGGTGAATGATTCCTTGAGAGCCAGGCTGGAGGTGCATCTTGGCTCAAATTTACCAAGTGGCTTGAGGAGGAAACCCCCAGAGCAGGAGCCCCCTCGGGGCAATCGTTGTCCTGCTCTCCGGGGAGCCATAGGGGGTCTTGAGGTGAGGTGCCTCCTGGCCGGACCCTAATCGCCTCAGGCGCCTATTAACAGGTGCAGCGGCAGAAACGCCAGCGTCCCCTGGTGACTGCAGCGGGTGCCGGCCCGCGGAGCTGCCAGGCGGCCCCGGACCCAGCGGGGAGGTCACAGGACTGACCAGCGGCCTCCCCGCCTCTCCCCAGGCCCGTGGCGAGCCGCTCAAGGCGGCCCGGGACCCAGGGGAGCGCACTGCAGCCCGGCGGGGTCCTCGCTGTTGCCCCGCGGGCAGGAAGCGCCGGGATACTGACGGCTCCCACCGTGTCCCGCAGGGCCTGCCCCCGCCCCTCGCCCCAGCCCCCGGCCACAAACCGCACCTAACCCCCATGGACGGCCCGGGGCGGCATCACGCACCTCTGGGAGGGACCCGCCGGGACATGGCTGGGCAGACGAGCCTTCCTCGCAGCCTTTGGGGTGCCGCTCCGCGGGCAGGAACACACCCAGGGACAGGCCAGGCCCGCTTCAGCCGCAGGGAACGTCCGAAGTCCCCGTGGAGAGCGCAGCGCGCGGGTGCTGGACAGCGAGAGAGTCCTGAGCCGGGCGCGGCCCCTGAACCGCGGGCGTCCCCAGCAGAAAGCGCTTCTGAAGCCCCCTACCTGGCCTGGGGTCGGAGCAGAAACCACGCGGGTAGCAGGGGCTGCCAGGGCGCAGCGGGGCCTGGGGCGAAGGTGGAAGGCGGGGCTCAGCGGCGCCAGGGGGCGCGGTGCGGGGGTCCGCCGTCCTGCAGGGGGGGGGCACCCAGGCAGGCTGGGCCCAGCGCACGGCTTTGCCGGGGCCCCCAACACTGGGCCATTCGTGGGGACCCCGGGGAACCCGCAGCGGGCCTGACTCAGCCCAGGAGGGCGTGGGTGTGGCCGGCCACGTCCCCGCCTTCCCTCAAGACTTCCCTCCCTCCCTCCCTCGTGCTGAGGGTCCCCGTCTCCCTCCCCCTCATCCGCCCCATCTTGGAACTTACTCCCCAGGAATTCTTCAGCTGTGACTCCAAACCACACTCTCCAAGTGATGTCAGATCCTGTCACTCCCTCAGGCCTGTGGGCTCTTCTCCCGCTTCCTTTGGAATTCTTAACGTGATGGAGGTGGGCCTGGGCTCCTTCCTGCTTCCCCTTGTCCTCATACAGTCGCGGGGAGGGGGTGGCTCTCAGTCCCGAAGACGATAGGATGTGAGAAGGCGCTATCACAAGGCCCCGCACACACCTTCACCCACGGTCAAGCACTGGACGCTGGGTGGCATGATGCGCCAGCAGCTTCCCAGTGGCCCGATGCGGACAGCCTCTGGATTTAGGACCCAGGGGAGGCCCACAGGGGTCCAAGACATACCCTCCCTCACAGCTTGTGCCAGGCAATCCCATAGCCTCTGAGAAAGAGGCTAAGGTCCTAAAGCCTGGAAATCATGACCACGGAGTTCCTGGGGGCCCCTGGCAGGTCACAGGCCCCTTCTGGGAGCCCTCGGTGCCCAGCATCCAGGTGATTGTCTCCCAGATGCTCCAAATACATGACAGCAGCCCTGGCCAGCCTGGCCGGCTCAGAGACCTCGGCGTGGCAGCCATGCACCTCCTCGTGTGCCTCGCTGCTCCCCATCTTCTTAGGGACCTTCAGAATACTGTCCCCATCGACTCTGACCACCAAACCCCTACCCCCGGCAAACAGTGGCTGCTGGACATGCCCCTGCCCATGCCTGTGCCCACAAGGCCTCACACGGCTTGTCTTGCTTGAAGCTCTGGGCGGTCAGCTAAGCCCCGTGCTGGAAAAGGAAAGGAAGCCCCTGGGCTGGCTGCTCCCAGGACATTCACTCCCCTGACTGAAGACAGCATTCATGGGAGGGATGCAGTGGCCTGGGGTCAACTTACAAAACATTCTCTGGCCCCCTCAGTGGCAGGTGCTGGACCTGTGCTACCCTCGGGGCCCTGGAGGCCCTGGAGGCCGCCACTGGGAAAGAGATTGCTGCCCGCCCACCTCTCCTGCCCTCGGAGGTGAGCGCAGCCTCCAGGGCTGTCCCAGGGTGGCCGCACCTGCGATCTGGCGCCACCTCGTGGTCACCTGGTAGGGTTAGGGTTAGTCCAGGAAGCCCACGCAGGTGCCAGGGCCTGTGCTCAGCCGCAGAGCCGACGCTGCTTACTGGGGAGAGGACCCAGGTGCCCTCACCTGCCGGGGCCGCCTGGCCGCTCACTTGAGCTCCCTCAGCTCCCGCGCAGGACCACCGCCACGCCCCCAATCACCGAGCACGGGGTCCTAGATGCTGCCCCACTGGGCGCCCAGTAGGCGGCGGCAGCTCCCCCTCGCCACCCCTTCGCGCTTCCCCCTGGGACTCAAATCAGCCGGGGGAGGGAGGCGGTGCCAGTTGACCCCTGCCCCGGGGGCTCTAAGCAGGGGCTGCTGAAGCTGCTCCTCGATTTGCATTAGGGCGAAGAAACTAAGGGGGCCGCCCTTGGCAAGCAGCCCTCAGGGGTCCAGCACCGCCGGTCCTTCCGCCCTCCTGTCCTTCCCTTCCTCAGGCCGTTCGCAGAGTGGGGGTTCAAGGAAGGCCTGCAAGACCCCTGCGTTCACCTCTGCGCTCTGCTGTGGGCAAGTCGCTTGGCTCCTCTGAGCTGCTCTCCCAGCTGCAGAAAGAGGAGCTCACACCCACCTTGACGCTCACATGGCTCAGTGGGCAGGACACCCCGAGAGCTCACCTGGGCGGGGCACCCCAAGAGCTCACCTGGGCGGGGCACCCCGAGAGCTCACCTGGGCAGGGCACCCCGAGAGCTCACCTGGGCGGGACACCCCGAGAGCTCACCTGGGCAGGGCACCCCGAGAGCTCACCTGGGCAGGGCACACCCAGGGCTCACAGGGGCAGGGCACACCCAGAGCTCACCTGGGCGGGGCACCCCGAGAGCTCACCTGGGCAGGGCACACCTAGGGTTCACAGGGGCAGGGCACACCCAGACCTCACCTGGGCAGGGCACCCCGAGAGCTCACCTGGGCGGGGCACCCCGAGAGCTCACCTGGGCGGGACACCCCGAGAGCTCACCTGGGCGGGGCACACCGAGAGCTCACCTGGGCGGGGCACACCGAGGGCTCACAGGGGCAGGGCACACCCAGAGCTCACCTGGGCGGGGCACCCCGAGAGCTCACCTGGGCGGGGCACCCCGAGAGCTCACCTGGGTGGGACACCCCGAGAGCTCACCTGGGCGGGGCACCCCGAGAGCTCACCTGGGCGGGACACCCCGAGAGCTCACCTGGGCGGGACACCCCGAGAGCTCACCTGGGCGGGGCACACCCAGGGCTCACAGGGGCAGGGCACACCCAGAGCTCACCTGGGCGGGGCACCCCGAGAGCTCACAGGGGCAGGGCACCCCGAGAGCTCACCTGGGCAGGGCACCCCGAGAGCTCACCTGGGCAGGGCACACCTAGGGCTCACAGGGGCAGGGCACCCCAAGAGCTTAACTCGGTAGGGCACCCCCAGAGCTCACCCGGCAGGGCACACCCAACAGGGAGGGCCGGATGCAAGGGTGGGCAGTCACCATGCTTGGCACGGAGCTCACAGCATGCCGAGGGTTAGGGAGTTCGGGTGCAGGGGTCAGGAGCTTTGGGGACTTTCTCCCCCACCTGCTGCCTGTACCTGGAGAACCAGTGCCTTCATCCAGGTAGTGCATGCAGGTGGCTCCCAGGAAAGCTGGGGTGCAGGGAAAGCCCCGAGCCTGCTATCCCACTCAGCCACTCTGGGAAAGAGAAGCTTCCGAGCAAGCGGTGACCTCCACGGCCAGAGCTAGCCAGGTCGGGGGTGCAGCAGTGACCTGTCCTCGTGGCAGCACGGCCAGCTCCACCGGCCCCTGCGGGCTCCCTGCCCCAGCCCCGGCTGTGGGGCACGATCGCCCACTCTGCCCGGCCTCTGCCCTCACCCTCGCCCCACGTGGGCTCCTGGGTGTCTCTGTAAAGGGCCCTGAGAGCACCTGTCCTCACGGGTGGTGAGACGCCCCGGAGCTTGTGCGGTCCCGGCACCTGGAGAGGCAGGGCCTGTGCTCAGCCGCTGGACGTGCACCTGGAGCTGTCCTTGCTCTCCTGGAGCCCAGGCCCCAGGTGACGGCTGCAGGCCAGGAGCTGCCCAGACCCGTGAGCCACAGCGGGCATTTCCTTTCTGGCTTCTCTCATTCCTGGGACTTCTTCTCTGCACCCGCGGCCGCTAAAGCCCAAGGAAAACGCTTGACTAGGGAGCACCAGAGCTCCGGGAGCTTTAGACAAACGTCTTAGGAGGAACCGGGACAAACCCAGCTCTTGGGCTCGCACCACTCTCCCCTGCCGTGAAGTTCAGTGGGGCTCCTGCTTGTCTGGATTCGCTGAGCCCTGGACCACCCGCCCCTGCCCCAGCCCTGGCTCATCTGCTCTCTGTCTCTCCTGCCTATTGCATTAAAGTGGAGGCACACAGCCCTGCCTTGTGCTCTGGGCTCATTCACGCACAGGATGGTTTCGAGGGTCACCACAAGGAGCGGGGTCAGACCTGCGTTTATTTCACGGCTGGGAACGTTCCCTGGTGTGGGTGGGCCGGGTTTTGTTTCTCCCTCATCTGCCCATGGACTCCCGGGTGCTTCCACCTTCGGCTGCTGTGGACACTGGCGTACGAGCGTCTGAGTCCCTTCTTTTGACCCTTTAAGGCATATTCCTGGGAGTGGAGTTGCAGGTCATATGGTAACTCCAGGCTTTAGCTGTCTGAGGAGCCTCCCTTG
>JAKSZT010013793.1:0-11873 GCA_026826555.1 Tolypeutes matacus | reverse complement strand
AAGCATAGACCACAGTTCACATCGTAGACTACACTCTTTCCTGCACAGCTCTGAATGGTGTGTGCTGATTTAAAATGGCCTACATCTGTCGCCACAACGGCACTCAGGACAACAACCAAGTCCCAAAAAGCCCCTGTATTTCAACTGCACTTCCCCTCCCTCCCCTGAAAGAGTCCAGTGGTCACTGGCTCCACCTCCCTGTTATAAATTCTTCCAGCTAGAATCACCATATGTGTACAACCGAGTACCATTAAATCCAGTCTAGTCCATAGTTCTCCCCCCAATCCTGAGGGGACTGGGATGGTGATGTCCACTCCATCTCCAAGTGAGAAAGGGCTTATAGCCCATGGATTTGGTGGGTGGAATTATCCTTCCTGCTGCTGCAGGCCCTCTCCATTCCCTGGGATGGCCATTACCCATCGTCGTCTGCTTGCCAGAGTCCATTGAGCTGTAGGGTAGGAGTTGCAGCTCCACTGAGATTCCAGGCAAAGCTGGCACATAGGTAAGCCAGAGGCTCCAGTGTCTGGAAGTACACCTAAAATCTCCAGCATCACATATAGGTTTGAATAGAAGGGATTGATGAACCATGTGCAGGAAGGACTTATTTGAGTCCAACTCTGTCACTCTCAAGAGCACAGATTCCAAAATAGAACCCACTGGTAAGGCATCATCTCTGGAGCTATCCCCCCTAATATAGGTCCTGGGTGTCTCCAGGGCCCTCAGGAGCCCCTCTGTGTGGGGTGATATACACTTTGGTGTTCTATGATATCCTACTGACGTGTGCGTAAGCGTTACCTCTGGGATGATCTCCCAACTCTCTTTGAAGTCTCTTAACCACTTGAACTCATATGTATTTACCTCTTCCCCCTTTTATTCAAGGTCTTTTTCCAGTCATGTTGCCAGTTGGCACTTGGTATTAATCCCTCATTGCCAGGGAGGCTCATCACCAGGAGTGATGTCCCATGTTGGGGGGAAGGTAATGCATTCATAGGCTGAGTTTGGCTTAGAGAGAGGCCACATTTGAGCAACAAGAAGGCTCTCAGGTGGCAACCCTTAGACACCCCATAACAGTAGGCTAAGTTCAATTACAAGAGCAAAGTCTCATAAAACTAGCCACCAACAACAAGAACCCACCAGTGGGCCATCTTCTTTTGACAGACACTGTCCCTGCACTCAGAGGACTGTTGCTGATCCCTTGGAGAATGTGGCAGAGCTCTCCAGGCTAGAAATTCAGATTCCCTCATTTATTGAGTGATTGTCTACCCAACTTGACCATGCCCTATCCTTTGATCATTTGAACAATTTTATATATCTTTCATGTATATTCAGATGAACTTACTCCCATGAATCCACCCTCCCAGACAGCCCCCACCAATATTCCTCTGCAGCCCCCATTGTAACCCTTCTGTGATCTAAATCTTCCCTGAACATGTAGCCCATATAATAATCAAATACACTTAATAGGAAAAGAAACAACAATGATAAGCTCAAATGCAAGAGATAAACACAAAGAAACTCAAGAAAAAAGCAAACAATCAAACAAAAAACAAACAAACACCGTAGACAACACTCTCTCCCATACAGTTCCGAGTGGTGCCTGCTGACTTAAAATGGCCTACATCCGTTGCCACAAAGGTACTCAGGACAACCTCCAAATCCCAAAGAAGCCCCTGTATTTCAACTGCTCATCCCCTCCCTGCCCCAAAAGTGTCTAGTGGCCACTGGCTCCACCTCACATGGGAATCCCAGTGGGTTCCATGTAATATTTTGGGTATCTAAGCACCTCTTAAAATATATTTATATATATACATGAATAACATTTTTGTAAGCAAATGCACATATATGCATATATATTTATATATCATTTTGCAAATGTTGGTATGTATTGTGAAAATTTTGATTTTTACCCACAATTAAAAAAAAAAAAAAAAAAATAAATATATATATATATATATATATATATTATTATTGGATTGGGAAATTATCAAAAATATGGAATAAAAAAAAAAAAATTCCCTTTTTTTTAAAAAAAATATTCTTTTTTCCTTTTATCACTATTATCGGATGTCCAGTGTACTGTGATACCTTCCCCCTATCATTCCCCAGTGTCTCCCAAATTTTCATTTAATTTTCAAAGAAGTTTTTGGTCACAGCAAAGTCACACATGGAATACGAGAGACTCCCACATACCCAACCACCCTCCCCATTCCCCACCCCATATTAAAACCTATTTTTTTTTTTTGGTTGTTAGCATTGTTATAACTGTTATACAGATAGTAAAATATAGCAACTAAACATTGTCAATGGTTTACAGTATAGTTTACGATTTAGACGACACAGTTTACTAAGTTTTGTTGATATTTACCATGTCCTGTGTCTATTATTGTAAGGAAATGAAAAACCTTTCCCATGACCACTAAAAACTCCCTGTTTATTTTCTGTTCCTTTCTCCCCCCTCCCCCAGGGGTATATGACACTCCCCTGTCTTGACGCATGGAATGACAAGATTCATGGGTATTCCAACCTGCCCATCCTAATCTACCCACCTGTCAACCCTGCACCACCAAACTCAGTAATATCACTACCAATCTGTCCTATCCTTCAATATGCAACTATACTCTATCCCTTTACCATAGATTATGTCCATATGGGTGATGGCTCATAGCCTACTCTTCTCTTTCTTTCTTGTGTTAAACTATCTTTCAGACAATGGTTTTCAGAGACTGCTCACTTTGCTCAGTTCAAATCAGTGAGGTCATATACTGTTAATCCTTGCTTGCTTCACTCAACCTAAGGTCTTCAAGATTCATCCACGTTATTCCATGTGTTAACCCTTTATTCCTTCTTACAGCTGAGTAATATTCCATTGTATGTATATACCCAATTTTGCTTATCCATTCATCTGTTGATGGGCACCTGGGCTGATTCCAACTTTTGGCAATGGTGAACAAAGCCACTAGGAACATTAGTGGGCATATATCTGTTTGTGTCTATGCTTTCAGTTCTTCTGGGTATATACCCAGCAGTGGAATTGCTGGATCATACGGAAGATCTATTGTTAGTTTTCTGAGGAACTGCCAAACTGTCCACTACAGTGGTTGGACCATACCACAGTCCCACCAGCAGTGGATGAGGGTTCCTATTCCTCCACATCCTCTCCAACATTTAGTGTCTCCTGTTTTTTTAATAGCTGCCATTCTGATGGGTGTAAGATGGTATCTCATTGTAGTTTTGAATTGCATTTCCCTGATAGCAAGTGATGGTGAGCATTTTTTCATGTGCTTTTTAGTCATTTGTATTTCTTCCTTGGAGAAGTGTCTTTTCAGGTCACTTGGCCATTTTTTAAAGGGGTTGTTTGTCTTTTTATTTTCAGTGTGTAGGATCTCTTTAAATATGCAGGATATTAGGCTCCTCTCAGATATATGGTGGCCAAATATTTTCTTCCATTGGGTAGGCTGCCTTTTTATTTTCTTAATAACATCTTTTGAGGTGCAGAAGTTTTTAATTTTGAGGAGATCCCATTTATATAATTTTTCTCTTGCTGCTCATGCTTTGGATATGAAGTTCATGAAACCATTTCCTATTACCATGTCCTATAGATGCTTCCCTACATTATCTTCCAAGGTCATTATGGTTTTGGCTCTTATATTTAGATCTTTGATCCATCTTGAGTTGACTTTTGTATAAGGTGTGAGATGGTATTCTTCTCTCATTCTTTTAGATATGGATATCCAGTTCTCCAAGCAACACTTGTAAAAAGGCCATTCTCTCCCAACTGAGTGAGCTTCATGGCCTTGTCAAATATCAGACGACTGTATATGTGAGGATCTATATCAGAACTCTCAATTCGGTTCCACTGGTCAGTAGGTCTATCCTTGTGCCAATACCACACATTTTGGATCACTGTAGCTTTGTAGTATGTTTTAGAGTCAGGTAGTGCGATACCTCCAATTTCATTTTTCTTTTTCAATATGTCTTTGGCAATTCGGAACCTCTTACCTTTCCAAATATATTTTGTGGTTAGTTTTACCAGTTCCTTAAAAAAAAAAAAAACAGTGTTGATTTTTAATGGGATTGCATTAAATCTATTGATTAGTTTGGGTAGGATAGACATCTTGATGATGTTTAGTCTTCCTATCCATGAACAGAGAATATTTTTCCATTTATTTAAGTCTTTTTTGATTCCTTTTAACAATGTTGTGTAGTTTTCTGTATATAAATCCTTTACATATTTAGTTACATTTATTCCTAGGTATTTGATTATTTTAGTACTATTGTAAATGGTATTTTTTTCTTGATTTCCTCCTCAGTTTGCTCATTATTGGTGTACAGAAATGCTACTGAGTTTTGAGCATTGATCTTATAGCCTGCAACAATACTGAACTCCTTTATACGTTCTAGAAGACTTGTTGGAGATTTCTCAGGGCTTTCTATGAGTAGGATCAGGACATCTGCAAATAATGATGTTTTTACATCTTCTTTTCCAATCTGGATGACTTTTATATCCTTTTCTTGTCTAAGTGCTCGTGCAAGTACTTCTAAGACAATATTAAATAGGAGTGGTGATAGTGGGCATCCTTGTCTTGTTCCCGATCTCAGAGGGAAGGCTTTTAGGATTTCACAATTGAAAATGATGTTAGCTTTGGGTTTTTCATATATACCCTTTATCATTTTCAGAAAGTTTGCATCTATTCCTATCTTTTGTAGTGTTTTTATGAGGAAAGAGTGCTGTATTTTGTCGAATGCTTTTTCTGCATCTATAGAGACGATCATGTGATTTGTTTCTTTCAATCTGTTTATGTGGTGTATTACATTGATTGATTTTCTTATATTGAACCATCCTTGCATGCCCGGGATGAAATCCACTTGGTCATGGTGTATAATCCTTTTGATATGTTGTTCAATTGTGATTAGCAACTATTTTGTTGAGGATTTTGGCATCTAGGCTCATTAGAGGAATTGGACTCTAATTTTCCGTTCTTGTGCTATCTTTATTTGGTTTTGGTATTAGGGTAATGTTGGCATCATAGAATGAGTTAGGCAATATTCCTTCTTCTTCTGTTTTTTGGAAGAGCTTAAGCAGAGTTGGTGTTAGCTCTTTCTGGAATGTTTCGTTGAATTCAGCTGTGAAGCCATCTGGTCCTGGGCTCTTTTTAGTTGGGAAGTTTTTGATGATTGAGTCTATCTCTTTACTTGGAATTGGATGGTTGAGTTCATCTATTTCTTCTTTCATCAAAGTAGGCTGTTTGTGAGTTTCTAGAAAGTTGTCCATTTCCTCTAAATTATCATTCTTGTTGGCATATAATTTTTCGAAGTATCCTCTTATGATACCCTTTATTTCTGTGGAGTCAGTAGTGATATCCCCTTGCTCATTCCTTATTTTATGTATTCGCATATGTTCTCTCTTTTTCTTTGTTAGTCTGGCTAAGGGTTTGTCAATTTTATTGATATTCTCGAAGAAGCAGCTTTTGGTTTTATTTATTGTGTCCAGTGCTTTCTTATTCTCTATTTCATTTAGTTCTGCTGTAATCTTTGTTATTTCCTTCTTTCTACATCATTTTGGTTTAGTTTGTTGTTGTTTTTCCAACTCTTCCAAGTGTGCAGTTAGGTCTTCAATTTTAGCTCTTCTTTTTTAATATATGTATTTATGGCTATGAAATTCCCTCTCAGGACTGCTTTGGCTGCATCCCATAGGTTTTGATATGTTTCGTTGTCATTTTCATTAGTTTCAAGGTAGTTACTGATTTCTTTTGAGATTTCCTACTTGACCCACTGTTTGTCTAAGAGTGTGTTGTTTAACTTCCATATCATTGTGCCTAACCTGTTTCTCTGGCCCTTAGTGATTTCCAATTTCATTCCATTGTGGTCAGAGAAATTACTTTGTATTATATCAATCTTTCTGCATCCATTGAGAGTTGTTCTGTGGCCTACAATGTGGTTTATTTTGGAGGACGTTCAATGTACACTTGAGAAGAATGTAAATCCTGCCATATTTAGGTGTAATGTTCTGTATTTGTCTATTAAGTCCAGGTCCTCTAATGCATTGTTGAGAACCTTTGTTTCTTTATTGATTCTCTGTCTAGATGTTCTGTCTATTGATGATGATGGTGTATTGGAGTCCCCTGCTATAATTGTAGAGGCATTTCTTTCTCCTCTTAGTTTTTCCAGAGTTTGACTCAAGTATTTTGAGGCACCCCAATTAGGTGTGTAAATGTTGATGATTGTACTCTCTTCTTGAGAGATTACCCCTTTTACTAATATATAGTGTCCATCTTTGTCTCTTACAATAGTTTTGCATTTAAAGTCTATTTTGTCTGATATCAGAATAGCTATTCCTGCCCTTTTTTGGCTAATGTGAGCTTATAAAATTGTTTTCCAGCCATTTTCTTTCAGCCACCTTGAATCCCTGTGTCCAAGGTGGGTTTCTTGTAGACAGCATATAGGTGGATCACATTTCCTTATCCAGTCTGCCAATCTGTGTCTCTTGATTGGTGAATTTAAAACATTAACAATCAGTGTTACTTCTGGTAATGAATTTCTTACTTCAGTCATTTTTTCTTTGGGTTAATGTATGTAATATGTTGTTTTGTTTCTTATTTTGTCTTTTCAGTTGTTTTTAAACTCTCCTCCAACTCTCTCTCACTTATTTTTCCCTTTCAACTTGTGGAAATTCCTTTATTATTTCTTGAAGTGCAGGTTTCTTATTGACATACTCTCTTAATTTCTGTTTATCTGTGAATATTTTGAACTTTCCATCATTTTTTTTTAATTAGGGTAAAAATCAAAATTCTCACAATACATACAAACATTTACAAAATGATATATAAATATATATGCATATATGTGTATTTGCTTACAAAAATGTTATTTATATATATATACATATATTTTAAGAGGTGCTTAGATTACCCAAAATATTACACAGAACCCACCGGGATTCCCATGTTGCCCACCTCCCATACCTCCCACCACATCCCACACAAACATCACCCACAGTGTGGCCCACCACCCTCAATGAACTTACACATCCTGGAGCCTTGCCACCAACCATAGACCACAGTTCACACTGTAGACCACACTCTCTCCCACTCAGTTCTGAGTGGTGTGTACTGATTTAAAATGGCCTACACCCGTTGCCACAACAGTACTCAGGATAACCTCCAACTCCCAAAGAAGCCCCTGTATTTCAACTGCTCATCCCCTCCCTACCCCAAAAGTGTCAAGTGGCCACCGGCTCCACCTCATTGATATAATTTCTTGCATTGCTAGAATCACCATATGTGTACAACAGAATACCATCAAGTCCACTATAGTCCATAGTTCTTCCCCCAATCCTGAGGTGACTGGGATGGTGATGTCCACTCGAACTCCAAGTGAGAGAGGGCTTATCTTCCATGGATATGGTGGGAGGGATGATCCTGCCTGCAGATGCAGGCCCTCTCCATTCCCTAGGATGGACATTGCCCATCGTTGTCTCCTCACCAGTTGACTTGGATGAGTCCATTGAGCTGTAGGGTAGGAGTTGCAGCTCCACCTAGATTTCATGCACACCTGCCACATAGGTAGGCGGGAGGCTCCAGTCTCTGGAAGTATACCTAAAAATTCCAGCATCACATATAGGTTTGAAAAAAGGGACTAGTGAACCATGTGCAGGGAGGACTTATTTGAGTCTAATTCTGTCACTCTCAGGAGCACAGATTCCAAAATAGAACCCACTGATAAGGCATCAGTCTCTGGGGCTATCCCCCCTTATATAGGACCAGGGTGTCTGCGGAGCCCTCAGGAACTCCACTGAGTGGGGTGATAGGCACTTAGATGTTCTATGTGCTCCTACTGAGATGTGCATAAGAGTTACCTCTGGGATGACATCCCGACTCTCTTTGAAGTCTCTTAGCCACTTGAACTCATTTGTCTTTACCATTTCCCCCTTTTATTCAAGGTCTTTTTACAGTTGTGTTGCCAGTTGGCACTTGGGAAAAGTTTTCAATTAGCAATAATCGCGCCTCGGATAAATCTTATTGGCTACGATATTGCCACTGCGCAAAGCTGCCAGTTGGCACTTGGTATTAATCCCTCGTTGCCAGGGAGGTTCATCCCCGGGAGTCATGTCCCACGATGGGGGAAGGTAATGCAATCATATGCTGAGTTTGGCTTAGAGTGAGGCCACATTTGATCAACAAGGAGGCTCTCAGGTGGCAATCCTTAGGCACCCCAGAACTGTAGGCTAAGTCTCATTTACAAGAGGAAAGACTCCCAAGGATAGTCATCAATTAAAAAAAAAAAAAAATCAGTGGGTCATCCTATTTTGACAGGCACTTTCCCTACACTCAGAGGACTATAGCTGCTCCCTTGGAGACTGTGGCAGAGCTCTCCAGGCTAGGAATTCAGATTCCCTCATTTATTATGTGATTATCCACCCATCGTGACCATGCCCCATCCCCCGATCCTTTGAATGATTTTGTATATCTTTCATGTATATTCGGATGAACCAATCCCCGCGAAACCCTCCCCCAGTCACCACCCCCAATAATCCCCCACAGTACCCATTGTAACCCTTCTGCGATCCAAATCCTCCATGAACATTTAGTCCATAAAATAATCAAATACACTTACTACGAAAAAGAAACAAGTGTGATAAGGTTACATGCAAGATACAAACATAAGGAAACTCAGGGGGAAAAAAAAGAGAGAAGGAAAATAAAACAAATAATCAAACAAAGAACAAAACAAAATAAAATATAATTAGTGGATTGGGACATTCAAAAATGGGCAAAAAAGCAAAGGAAATACCTTTAAAATATATATATATATATATATTCATTATTTTTTTCCTTTCTCTTTTCTTTTTTCCCTTTTTTCCTTCCCTTTATCACTGTGTTATCGGATGTCTGGTGTGCCATGACAACTTTCTCCTCTCAATCCCCATTGTCTCCCCATTTTTCATTTAGTTTTTAAAGAAGTTTTAGGTCACAGCAAAGTCACACACAGAGTGCCGGAGACTCCCAGATACCAAACCACCCCCCTTCCCCACCCCATATTAACTCCCCCTCCGTTTTTTGGTTGTTAGCATTGTTATAACTGTTATACAGATAGCAAAATATAGCAACTAAACAATGTCAGTGATTTACAGTATAGTTTACAATTTAGATGTTACAGTTTAATAATTTTGATGATATTTACCATGTCCTGTGTCCATTACTGTAAGGTAATGAAAAACCTTCCCCATGACCACCAAACAACCCATTAGATCTTGACTATTCCCTTCTCCCCAGCCCCCCAGGGCCTGTGATACCCCCCTCTCACAACCCATGGAATGTCAAGATTCACATTTACATGCCCTGGGGATTTTAACCAGCCCTTCCTAATCCACCCACCCCCCAGTGCTGCACCACCAAACCCAGGAACACCACCACCGATCTGCCGCATCCCCCAACATGCAACCACACTCTATCCCTTTACCATAGATAATGTACATATGGGTGATGGCTCAAAGCCTGCTCTTCTCTTACTCTCCTTTGTTAACCTATCTTTCAGACAATGTTTCTCAGAGACTGCTCACTTTCCTCAGTTCAGATTAGTGAGGTCATATATTGTTCATCTTTCAGTGCCTGGCTTGCTTCACTCAACATAAGGTCTTCAAGATTCATCCACGTTATTCCATGTGTTAGCACTTTGTTCCTTCTTACAGCTGAGTAATATTCCATTGTATGTATGTACCACATTTTGTTTATCCATTCATCTGTTGATGGGCACCGAGGCTGATTCCAACTTTTGACAATGGTGAACAATGCCGCTATGAACATTGGTGTGCATATATCTGTTTGTATTTTTGTTTTCAGTTCTTCTGGGTATATACCCAGCAGTGGAATTGCTGGATCATACGGAAATTCTATTGGTAGTTTTCTGAGGAACCGCCAAACTGTCCTCCACAGTTGCTGGACTATACCGCAGTCCCACCAGCAGTGGGTCAGAGTTCCTATTCCTCGACATCATCTCCAACATTTAGTGTCTCCTGTTTTTTTAATAGCTGCCATTCTGATGGGTGTAAGATGGAATCTCATTGTAGTTTTGATTTGCATTTCCCTGATAGCAAGTGATGTTGAGCATTTTTTCATGTGCTTTTTAGCCATTTGTATATCTTCCTTGGAGAAGTGTCTTTTCAGGTCACTTGCCCATTTTTTATACAGGTTGTTTGTCCTTTTAATTTCGAGGTGAAGGATTTCTTTATATATGCAGGATATTAGGCTCCTATCAGATACATGGGTGCCGAATATTTTTTCCCATTGGGTAGGTTGCCATTTTATTTTCTTAATAACATCCTTAGAGGTGCAGAAGTTTTTAATTTTGAGGAGATCGCATTTATCAATTTTTTCTCTTGCTGCTCGTGCTTTGGCTGTGAAGTTCAAGAATCCTTTTCCTATTACAAGGTCCTGTAGATGCTTCCCTACATTATCCTCCAAGGTTTTTATGGTTTTGCCTCTTATATTTAGATCTTTGATCCATCTTGAGTTGATTTTTGTATAAGGTGTGAGATGGTATTCTCTCATTCTTTTGGATATAGATATCCAGTTCTCCAAGCACCACTTGTTAAATAGGCCACTCTCTCCCAACTGAGTGGGTTTCGTGGCCTTGTCAAGTATCAGATGACTGTATATGCGAGGATCTATATCAGAACTCTCAATCCGGTTCCATTTGTCAGTAGGTCTATCCTTGTGCCAATACCACGCAGTTTTGATCACTGTAGCTTTGTATTATGTTTTAAAGTCAGGTAATGTGATACCTCCAATTTCATTTTTTTTTTCAATATATCTTTGGCAAATCGGGGCCTCTTGCCTCTCCAAATATATTTTGTGGTTAGTTTTTCCAGTTCCTTAAAAAATATAGTGTTGACTTTTATTGGGATTGCTTTAAGATTTTATTGGGATTGCTTTAAGATTTTAGGATAGAAATCTTGATGATGTTTTGTCTTCCCATCCATGAACAGAGAATATTTTTGCATTTATTTAAGTCTTCTTTGAATTCCCTTAACAGTGTTGTGTAGTTTTCTGTATATAAGTCCTTTACATCTTTAGTTAAATTTATTCCTAGGTATTTGATTCTTTTGTTTACTATTGTAAATGGTATTTTTTTCATGATTTCCTCCTCAGTTTGCTGATTATTGGGGTACAGAAATGCTACTGATTTTTGAGCATTGATCTTATAGCCTGCAATATTACTGAACCCCTTTATAAGTTCTAGAAGCCTTGTTGTAGATTTCTCAGGGATTTTTATGTATAGGATCATGTCATCTGCAAATAATGAAATTTTTACTTCTTCTTTTCCAATCTGGATGCCTTTTATGTCCTTTTCTTGTCTCAGTGCTTTTGCAAGTACTTCTAAGACAATGTTAAATAGGAGTGGTGATAGTGGGCATCCTTGTCTTGTTCTCGATCTCAGAGGGAAGGCTTTTAAGGTTTCACCGTTAAAAATGATGTTAGCTTTGGGTTTTTCATATATACCCTTTATCATTTTCAGAAAGTTTCCATCTATTCCTATCTTTTGTAGTGGTTTTATGAGGAAAGAGTGCTGTATTTTGTTGAATGCTTTTTCTGCATCTATGGAGATGATCATGTGATTTTGTTTTTTAAGTTTGTTTATGTGGTGTATTACATTGTTTGCTTTTCTTATATTGAACCATCCTTGCATACCTGGGATGAAATACACTTGGTCATGGTGTATAATCCTTTTGATATGTTGTTGAATGCAATTAGCAAGTATTTTTTTAAGGATTTTATCATCTAGGTTCATTAGAAAAATTGGTCTGTAATTTTCCTTTCTTGTGGTATTTTTATTTGGTTTTGGTATTAGGGTAATGTTGGCATCATAGAATGAGT
>JAKSZT010013784.1:0-10602 GCA_026826555.1 Tolypeutes matacus | reverse complement strand
ATAGATGCAGAAAAAGCATTAGACAAAATACAGCACTCTTTCCTCATAAAAACACTACAAAAGATAGGAATAGACAGAAACTTTCTGAAAATGATAAAGGGTATATATGAAAAAACCCAACGCTAACATCATTTTCAATGGTGAAATCCTAAAAGCCTTTCCTCTGAGATTGGGAACAAGACAAGGATGCCCACTATCACCTCTCCTATTTAATATTGTCTTAGAAGTACTTGCTGGAGCACTGAGACAAGAAAAGGACATAAAAGGCATCCAGATTGGAAAAGAAGAAGTAAAAATTTCATTATTTGTAGATGACATGATCCTATACATAGAAAGCCTTGAGAAATCTACAACAAGGCTTCTAGAACTTATAAAGGAGTTCAGTAATGTTGCAGGCTATAAGATCAATGCTCAAAAATCAGTAGCATTTCTGTACACTGATAACGAGCAAACTGAGGAGGAAATCAGGAAAAAAATACCATTTACAATAGTAAATAAAAGAATCAAATACCTAGGAATAAATTTAACTAAAGATGTAAAGGACTTTTATACAGAAAACTACACAACACTGTTAAAGGAAATCAAAGAAGACTTAAATAAATGGAAAAATATTCCCTATTCATGGAAAGGAAGACTAAACATCATCAACATATCTATCCTACCCAAACTAATCTACAGATTTAATGCAATCTCAATAAAAGTCAACACTGTATTTTTTAAGGAACTGGAAAAACTAACCACAAAATATATTTGTAGAGGCAATAGGCCCCGAATTGCCAAAGATATATTGAGAAAGAAAAATGAAGCTGGAGGTATCACATTACCTGACTTTAAAACATACTACAAAGCTACAGTGATCAAAACTGCATGGGATTGGGACAAGGACAGACCTCCTGCCCAATGGAACCAAATTGAGAGTTCTGATATAGATCCTCACATCTACAGTCATCTGATATTTGACAAGGCCACGAAGCCCACTCAGTTGGGAGAGAATGTCCTATTTAACAAGTGGTGCTTGGAAAACTGGATATCCATATCCTAAAAAATGAGAGGAGAATACCAACTCACACCTTATACAAAAATATACTCAAGATAGATCAAAGATCTAAATATAAGAGTTCAAACCATAAAGACCTTGGAAGATAATGTAGGGAAGCATCTACAGGACCTTGTAATAGGAAATGGTTTCATGAACTTCACAACCAAAGCACGAGCAGCAAGAGAAAAAAATAGATAAATGAGATCTCATTAAAATTAAAAACTTCTGCACCTCAAAGGGTGTTATTAAGAAAATAAAAAGGCAGCCTTCCCAATGGGAGAAAATATTTGGCAACCATATATCTGATAGGAGCCTAATATCCTGCATATTTAAAGAAATCCTACACATTGAAAATAAAATGAGAAACAACTCTTTTAAAAAATGGGCAAGTGACCAGAAAAGACACTTCTCCAAGGAAGAAATACAAATGGCTAAAAAGCACATGTAAAAATGCTCAACATAGCTTGCTATCAGGGAAATGCAAATCCAAACTTCAATGAGATGCCATCTTACACCCATCAGAATGGCAGCTATTAAAAAAACAGGAGACACTAAACGTTGGAGAGGATGTGGAGGAATAGGAACCCTCATCCACTGCGGGTGGGACTGCGGTATGATCCAGCCACTGTGGAGGACAGTTTGGCGGTTCCTCAGCAAACTAGCAATAGATCTTCCGTATGATCCAGCAATTCCACTGCTGGGTATATACCCAGAAGAACTGAAAACAAAAATACAAACAGATATATGCACACCAATATTCATAGCGGCATTGTTCACCATTGCCAAAAGTTGGAATCAGCCCCGGTGTCCATCAACAGATGAATGGATAAGCAAAATGTGGTACATACATACAATGGAATATTACTCAGCTTTAAGAAGGAACAAAGTGCTAACACATGGAATAACGTGGATGAATCTTGAAGACCTTATGTTGAGTGAAGCAAGCCAGGCACTGAAGGATGAACAGTATATGACTTCACTGATCTGAACTGAGGAAAATGAGCAGTCTCTGAGAACCATTGTCTGAAAGATAGGTTAACAAGGGAGAGTAAGAGAAGAGCAGGCTTTGAGCCATCACCCATAATGTCATAATCTATGGTAAAGGCATAGAGTGTGGTAGCATGTTGGGGGATGGGGCAGATGAGTGGTGGTGTTTTGGGTTTGGTGGTGCAGCACTGGCGGGTGGGTGGATTAGGAAGGGCAGGTTCAAATTCCCAGGGCATGTAACTGTGAATCTTGATATTCCATGGGTCGGGAGAGGGTGGTATCATGGTCCCTGGGGGGCTGGGAAAAAGGGAACAGTCAAGATCTAATGGGGTGTTTGGTGGTCATGGGGAAGGATTTTCATTACCTTACAGTAATGGACACAGGACATGGTAAATATCATCAAAATTATTAAACTATATCATCTAAATTTTAAACGATACTGTAAATCATTGACAATGTTTAGTTGCTATATTTTATTATCTGTATAACAGTTATAACAATGCTAACATCCAAAAAAAGGGGGAGGACGTTAATATGGGGTGGGGAAGGGGGGATGGTTGGGTATCTGGGAGCATCCGGCACTCTGTGTGTGACTTTGCTGTGACCTAAAACTTCTTTGAAAATTAAATGAAAAATTGGGAGACAATGGGGACTGAGAGGGGGAAGGTGTCACGGCACACCGGACATCAGATAACACAGTGATAAAAGGAAGGGAAAAAAAGAAAAGAGAAAGGAAAAAAAAAAGAATATATATATATATTTATATAGTAAAGGCATTTCCTTTGCTTTTTTGCCCATTTTTTTGAATGTCCTAATCCGCTAATTATATTTTGTTTTGTTTTATTTTTTTTTCTTGTTTTTTTTTTTCTCTCTCTTCTTTTTTCTCCCTGAGTTTCCTTTTTTTAGTCTCTTGCATGTAAGCTTATCATAGTTGTTTCTTTTTCCTAGTAAGTGTATTTGATTATTTTATAGACTATATGTTCATGGAGGATTTGGATCACAGAAGGGTTACAATGGGTACTGAAGGGGATTATTGGTGGGGGGTGTCTGGGAGGGGGGTTTCATGGGAATTAGTTCATCTGAATATACATGAAAGATATACAAAATCGTTCAAAAGATCAAAAGATGGGGCATGGTCACGATGGGTGGACAATCACACAATAAATGAGGGAATCTGAATTCTTGCCTGGAGAACCCTGCCACAGCCTCCAAGGGAGCAGCAATAGTCTTCTTAGTGCAGGGACAGTGTCTGTCAAAAGAGGATGACCCACTGATGTGTTCTTTTTTCGATGTGAGTCTTTGCTCTTGTAACTGAGACTTAGCCTGCAGTTGTGGGTTGCCTAAGGGTTGCCACCTGAGAACCACCTTGTTGCTCAAATGTGGCCTCTCTCTAAGCCAAACTCAGCTTATGATTGCATTACCTTCCCCCCAACATGGGACATGACTCCTGGGGATGAGCCTCCCTGGCAACAAGAGATTAATACCAAGTGCCAACTGGCAACACAACTGGAAAAAGACCTTGAATAAAAGGGGGAAAAGGTATAGACAAATAAGTTCAAGTGGCTAAGAGACTTCAAAGACAGTTGGGAGGTCATCCCAGAGGTAACTCTTATGCACACCTCAGTAGGAGCTCATAGAACATCTAAGTGCCTATCACCCCACACAGAGGGGCTCCTGAGAGCTCTGGAGACACCCAGGTCCTATATAAGGGGGAATAGCCCCAGAAACTGATGCCTTATTAATGGACTCTATTTTGGAATCTGTGCTCCTGAGAATGACAGGATTGGACTCAAATAAGTCTTCCCTGCACATGGTTCATCAGTCCCTTGTATTCAAACCTTTATGTGATGCTGAAGTTTTTAGGTATACTTCCAGAGACTGGAGCCTCTGGCCTACCTATGTGCCAGGTGTGCGTGGAATCTCAGTGGTGCTGCAGCTCTTACCCTACAGCTTAATGGACTCATCCAAGTCACCTGGCGAGGAGACAACGATGGGCAATGGCCATCCCAGGGAATGGAGAGGGCCTGCATCTGCAGGCAGGATCATCCCACCCACCATATCCATGGGATATAAGCCCTCTCTCACTTGGAGGTGGAGTGGACATCACCATCCCAGTCCCCTCAGGATTAGGGGAAGGACTATGGACTAGAGTGCACTTGATGGTATTCTGTTGTACACATATGGTGATTCTAGCAATGGAGGAAATTATAACAATGAGGTGGAGCCAGTGGCCACTTGACACTTTTGGGGCAGGGAGGGGATGAGCAGTTGAAATACAGGGGCTTCTTTGGGAGTTGGAGGTTGTCCAGAATACCGTTGTGGCAACAGATGTAGGCCATTTTAAATCAGCACACACCACTCAGAACTGTGTGGGAGAGAGTGTGGTCTACGATGTGAACTGTGGTCTATGGTTGGTGGCAAGACCCCAGGATGTGTAAGTCCATTGAGGGTGGTGGGCCACACTTGTGGGAGATGTTTGTGTGGGATGTGGTGGGAGGTGTGGGAGGTGGGCAACATGGGAATCCCAGTGTGTTCCGTGTATTATTTTAGGTAATCTAAGCACCTCTTAAAATATATTTATATATATATAAATAACATTTTTGTAAGCAAATGCACATATATGCATATATATTTATATATCATTTTACAAATACTGGTATGTATTGTGAAAATTTTGATTTTTACCCACAATAAAAAAATTAATAATTAAAAAAAAAAATGTCTTGTTGCCTGTAACTATGAATCTTGTCAACCAAACAGTCAAGCCAGGGGGTTGTCGTGGGCCCTGGAGGGATGGGGAGGGTGGAATATGTTTATCAGTTTTAACAATGCTACCATCCACATATAAAATGTTATCAATATGTGGGGGGAAGAAAGGATGTTGTATATATTAATGTCTCCTGTATTCTTTGTGTGGTTATTTTTATTAATAATTTTTTAAAATTTTATTAAAAGATACTTAGATTACATAAATGTTACAAAAAAATATATAGGGATTCCTATATGCCCCATCTCCCACACCTCCCACATCCTCCCACATAAACATCATTCATTAGTGTGTCATATCACCTGAGATGGAAATACACATCCTGGGGCTTTGCCATTAAGCATGGACCATTGTTCACATTGTAGACCACACTCTCTCCCACACAGTTCTGCATGTTATATGATGATTATAAAATGGCCTGTATCTGTCGTTGTAATGTCACTCAGGACAATACCCAAGTCCTGAAAAAACCCCTGTATTACAACCACTTTTCCCTCTTCCTGACTCCAGACCATCCAGTGGCCACTGGCATCACATTAATATTGTAATTTCTTCCATTGCTTGAATCAAAATATGTCTATAATAGAATACCAGTAAGTCCGCTGTAGTCCATAGCTCTTCCCCCAATCCTGAGGAGTCTGGGATGGTGATGTCCACTCCACCTCCAATTGAGAGGGGTCTTACATCCCATGGATAAGATGGTTGGGATCCATCTGCAGCTACAGAATCTCTCCTTTCCCTGGGATGACCATTGTCCATCATCATCTCTCCACTAGCTGTCCTGGGTGCATCCATTGAACTGTAGAGTAGGACTTGCAGCTCCACCAAGATTCTCGGCACATTTTAATTAAAAAATTAAAAATGTATATATGGACTGTATAACCTGGAGAATACTGTTGTGGACAGTGACTCTGGCTGACAATACAAATAGGATATTGTTCTTTTATGAAGTGGAATAATTGCACATCACTATTACAAGGTGTTAACAAAAGGATAGTAAATGGAAAAAATACAACTAATGCACACTATTGACTGTAGATAAAAGTAATATTTTAATGTTCTTTCACAATTGTAACAAAGTTACCACTCCAATTCTAAATGACAATAATTGCGTGATGAAAGGGATATGGGTTTTTTTCATTTTGTGGCAATGGATATGTGCTGATGTAGTGCATGGTGATGAATACACAAGTCCGTGATTATAAGGAGAGCCACTGATTGTACACACTGAATGGTCTCTATGGTGTGTGATTATATTTCAGTAAAACCACTTAATAAAAAAATCAATTGGCCACAGATGTGAGGGTTTATTCCTGCACTCTCACTTGGATCCCACTGGTGTACATAACTAGTCTTGTGCCAGTTCACTGTGGGTTTTTAATAAGTTTTAAATTCAGGAAGTGTGAGTCCTCCAACTTCATTCTTCTTTTTCAAGATGGTTTTGCCTATTTGGGGCTTGTTAGTCATCCCAAAAAATTTGATGCTTGCTTTTTCCATTCCTGCAAAGTAAGCTCTTGGAATTTTCACTGGGCTAGTGTTGAGACTAAAAAATTTTGAAGGGAAAATGGACATCTTGACAACATTTGCTCTTCAGATCCATGGTCATAGAATACCTTGCTTTTATTTAGATCTTTGATTCATTGTAGCAAAATTTTGTAGTTTTCCACATATAGGACCTTAAAATGCTTTGTTAAATTTATTAGTAGATATTTCCTTTTCTTCTTATTTTACATGAATTGTTTTCTTGATTTCATCCTCAGATTGCTCAACTATAGAAACACTGCCTTTTAGTTTGCTGGTCTTGAAGCTTTAACTTTGCTGAATACATTTATTTGCTCTAGTTGTTTTGTAGTTGATTTTCTGGGGCTTTCTATATATAAGATCATGACATCTGCAAATAGTGAAAATTTCACTACTTCCTTTTCAATTTGGATGCCATTAATTTCTTCTTCTAACCCAATTGCTCTGGCTAAAACTTCCAGGACAAGGATGAATAACAGAGTTGAGAGCTGGCATCCTTGTCATATTCCATTCTTTACAGGGCAAGCTTTTTCCATTTCACAGTTACCATGTCAGTAGTAGGATTTTCATATATACCCTGTATAATATTGAGAATGTTTCTTTCTATTTCTATATTTCTAAGGGTTTTTATCATGAAAGATGCTAGATTTTATGAATTGCCTTTTCTGTGTCAATTCAGAATATCATGTGTTTTTTCCCCTTCATGTGTTAGTGTGATGCCCTACATTAAATTATTTTCATGTTTATCCACCCTTGCATACCTGGGATTAATCCCACTTGATCATGCTATATAAATCTTTTGATATGCTATTGAGTTCTATTTGCAAGTATTTTGTTGAGGATTTTTGCATCTATATTCATTAGAAAATTTGGTCTGAAATTTTCTTTTTTATACTATCTTTATCTTACTTTAGTGTCACTGAGATTTTAATAGCATAGGATGAGTTAGTAAGTATTGACCTCTATTGAATTTTTTGTAAGAGTTTTGCAGGATTGGCATTAATTCTTGGAAAATTTGTACAATTCATCTGTGAAGTCATCTTTCCTGTGGTTTTCTTTGTTAAGAGGTTTATGATGACTGAGTCTATTTCATTACTTTTAATTAGTCTGTTCAGAACATCTATTTCTTCTCAAGTTGATGTAGGTTGTTCATTGTTTCTAGGAACTTGTCCATCTCACCTTGTTTGTCTAATTTGTTGGCATTCAGTTGTTCATAGTATCCTCATATGATCCTTTTTATTTCCATTTTATTTATTTGTGTCATTTCTCTTTCTCTTTGTCAGTCTAGCTAAAGTTTTGTCAGTTACACTGATATTTTTCAGAGAACTGACTTTGACTTTATTAATGGTCTGATTGTTTCTTGATATTTTTATTTAAAAAGTTGTTATTTATACCATTGTTATAATTTACTCAATAAACATAAGATTACAACTACAATAACAGTAAATGTGTATTTGGCACACCATGGTCAGTTGTATAAATATTTAGAATTGCTCTTTTTTTCTAGGTGGATTGCCCATTTTATTAAAGTATCTTTACCTTCTTTGTCTCTTATAACAACTTTTGACTTACAATTGATTTTGTCCAATATTAATATAACTCTCCCAGATATTTTTGTCACTATTTTCATGGTTTATCTTTTTCCAACATTTCACATTCAACCTATATGTGTCTTTGAGTCTTAGCTGAGCCTCTTATAAACAAGACATATTTGGATTATGCATTTTATCCATTCTGTCCCTGTGTGTATTTTGATTGGGGAGTTTAATCCATTACATTCATTATTATTACTCTACAGTCAATACTATTTCAGAAATTTTGTCCTTTAATTTTTATATATCATCCATTTTTTCTCTCTCTCTTCCTTTACTGCAGGCTCTTTTACTGTATAGTTTATATTTTGTGGTTTATCTGTCTATTCCCTTTCTCATTTTTTTCTGTTTATCTTTAAATTAATTTTTTGTGGTTAACCTGGTATTTGTATTTCTCATTCTCTGTCTATAAATTATTAATATAAAAGATACCAACTCAATTTCAATAGCATTCATGATTTCTGCTCCAATATTGCTCCATTTCCCTTTTGTATATTCCTTTTGTCTCATAATACCTCTTTATCTTTTATGTGTCCATTATCAAATGAAATGAATTTTTCCTATTTAATTGTCTTTCTGTTATAGGAGTTAAAGAGTAAAGTTATATACTGAGGACACAGCACTCATCAATGCTGCATTTAACCTTTTAGTTACCTTTACTAAAGATTTTCATTTCTTCCCATTACTCCAAACCATTCTCTCCTGTCTTTTCCTTTCAACCTGAAGAATTCCTTTTAGTAATTACTGAAGGACAGGTCTTTTGTTGGTGAACTCTCTCCATTTCTGTGACTATGTCAAGTTCTCTCTCATTTTGATGGATATTTTTTCCAGATATAGAATTTTTCTTTTTCAGTACATTAATTATATCATACCACTGCCTTCTCATTTCCATCTTTGCAGATAAGAATTTGGCAATTAGTCTTATTGACCATCCCTTATATGTGGTAAATCACTTTTTTCTTCTTGCTTTCAGAATTATCTTTAGCTTTGAAAACTGAAATTCTGATAATTTTGAATCTAAGTGTAGGTATATTAGGGTTGATTCTGATTGGAGTATATCTTGCTTCTTGGACATGTATAAGAGATAGGAATATTTTTCCATTATATCTTCAAATATTCTCTTTTACAGTTTTCCCTCCTCTTCTTCTTGATTTGTATGTATGTACACTTAATACTTGTCACTCAGGTTCCTGGCACACTGTTCATTTCTTTCTATTCTTTTCTATAACTGTTTTTCTGACTCTATGACTTTGATTGTCCTATCTTCTAGTCTGCTGAACATTTCTTCTCCCTGTCCAAATCTGCTGTTGTATGTCTCTCTATTTCCCAGTAGACAGACTTCCCTCTGCAGAGTGTTTAAACCAAGAAATCTTTTGCCCCAGGCTATCCACTCAACAGTTTCTTGCACTCCTTTTTTTGTCTCAATATGCTTTAGTCTGCAAAGAAAATTCTCAGGGTGGAGACGGAATGCCAGAGAGGCATTTCCCAAATCAGTCATAAGTCCCCAAATTAGGGACTCAGGAATGGGGCAAAGATTGGCTGCAAATTGCCCATAATTTATTAGCTTCTTCCTCCTGCTCCTCTCTGTATTCTTTACTGTAATATATAGGACCCTGCAGTTTCAAGTTATTTGTTTTATGCTGTTTCTCCCTTTTCTATAGTTGCCCTAGCAGGAGGAATGAATCCTGGAGTTTTCTAATCTGCTATCTTCCCACAATGCTAATATACATTTTCTGAAACTTGCTATCAGAAAATGCATGACTTAATCCTCTTTCTTATATTTAAGTTAAGTGGGTATTTTATTATGGGATCCATGATAAATCCTCATAAAATATTACCATTTTAGAACATTTCCACTGCATTCAACATTGCTAATAAAAAATCCAGTTTACATCTGGACTTTTTTCTTTCGCTAAAGGTAATCTCTTCCACTCCCTACTCTGTCATTGATGTTTTCACTCATTTTCTTTTCATCATGCTGTTTTATAATGCATTATGACATATGTTTCTCTCTCTCTCTCTCTCTCTCTCTCTCTCTCTGTGTGTGTGTGTGTGTGCTGGTTGTATGCATATTGACTTTTCCTAAATGTCATCTATTTAAGTTATTTATTTCTGTGTAAAATAAAAAATCAAACCTAGTGGCATTAGAAAATAATTTTATTGCCCATAATTCTTGGGAGCAGGTCCATTTCTCTCACATGTAGAAGTGGCTAGACCAATTAGGATGGCCTGGATAATAGAAAATGAGATTGCTCAAAAGTCTGATGTTTCTGATGGTATGGCTAAAAAAATTAATATCTGAGTGGACTGTCTTTTATGTGGTGGCCCATGGCTGAAAAATAAATAATACAGATCATTTCAGGCTTTTAAAATCTGGGCCCAGAACTCACTCAGCTGTACTTCTGCTACACCCTTTTGGTCAAAACAAGTAAACTGACAAAGGTAAAATAAACTATATGTATTTATGAAGTACCAGTTTGAGTGCATGTTGATGGTTGAAATCATCCACAATATCTTTTGCAGGCACCATACCGTAGGATCTGTAGGCCCATTTCTTCTCAAAAGCCTTTTTTCTTTTTTGTTATTTAATTTTGTTTATTACTCTGTATTTGTTTTAGAATTTCTACTTCCCTCTTCTCTAGTCCCTCCTACTGATACCCATTTTAGAAAGACATTGTATCAACAGAGTCCATTCA
>JAKSZT010013740.1:0-16370 GCA_026826555.1 Tolypeutes matacus | reverse complement strand
GTGGGCAACATGGGAATCCCAGTGGGTTCCATGTAATATTTTGGGTAATCTAAGCACCTCTTAAAATATATGTATATATATATATATATATATGTAACATTTTTGTAAGCAAATACACATATATGCATATATATTTATATATCATTTTGCAAATGTTTGTATGTATTGTGAGAATTTTGATTTTTACCCATAATAAAAAAAAAATAGAAAAAAATAAAAAATAATAAAATAAAATAGAAAGTCTTGCCAGACTTAAAAAAAGGAAAATCACTTGATCATAGATGTGAGAGTCTGTTTCTGAGCCATCAAGTTGGTTCCATTGGTCTATATGTCTATCTTTATGCCAGTACCATGCTGTTTTTTCCACTGTAGCTATGTAATATGATTTAAAGTTTGGAAGTGAGAGTCCTCTAACTTTGCTCTTCCTTTTTAATATGTTTTGGGCTATTTGGAACCCCTTACCCTTCCAAATAAATTTGATAATTGGGTTTCCCATTTCTTTTAAAAAGGAGGTTAGAAATTTTATTGTGATTGCATTGAAACTGTATATCCATTTGGGTAGAGTTAACATCTTAAGGATGTTTAGTCTTCCCATTCATGAGATGGGGTATTTCTCCATTTACTTGGGTCTTCTTTGGATTCCTTTAGCAATTCATTGTAGTTTTCTTAATACAAGTGCTTTGTGTCTTCAGTTAAGTTAACTTCTAAATATTTGATTCTTTTTGTTGCTCATGTAAAAGGATTTTTTTCTTGCCTTCCTCCTCAGATTGCTCATTACTAATGTGAAGAAACACTACTGAATTTTGTGTATTAATCTTGTATCCTGCCACTCTGCTGAATTTGTTTGTTGTACATTTTTCTGATTTTCTAGATATAGGATCATATCACCTGTGAATAGTGAAGGTTTTCCTTCTTACTTTACAATTAGGCTGCCTTTTATTTCTTTTTCTTGCCTGATTGCTCTAGCCAGAACATTTAGCACTATATTGAAAAACAGTGGTGGCAGTGGGCATACTTGTCTTGCTCCTGATATCAAAGGGAAATCTTTCAATCTTTCACCATTGAGTACAATATTAGCTGTAGGTTTTTAATACATGCCATTTATCATGTTGAGAAAGTTTCCTTAGAGTCCAATCTCTTGGAGTCTTTTTTTATCAAGAAAGGATGCTGGATTTTGTCAAATGCCAGGTCCTGTTTCCTTTTATTGGAGAATGGTACTTTTGAATCAAAGATCTGAAAACTGGTGTGCTTATACTTTTTAGGGTGTACATATTTCAGTCAACCTCAGGGGATAGAATTAGGAAATATATGTCTGCCTATTAACTCATTCTGATGCATGCATTTGTATATGTTCTATATCTATTTTACTTTCTATATATTCTTAAAATGAGCCAATATTGATAGAACTTTCAGTACTATGGTGAATAAAATGCTGACAGAACTTGCCTTCTTCATGATCTTAGGGGAAAAGCATGCCATGTTTGGCCTTTAAGGATGAAATTAACTGGATGTTTATTTATAAGGTAAATGAAGTGCCAATCTACTCTTGTTTGATGAAAATTTTATATAAGGATAAATGCTGAATTTTGTCAAATCCCTTTTCTGCATCTATTGAGATGATCACATGATTTTTCTACTTTTGTCTGCTAATTTGATAATTTACATTGATTGAGTCTCAAATATTAAAACAGCCTTGTATTCCTGGTATGATCTCCAATTGACCATGATATATTATACTTTTAAAATATTGATACATTGGACTTGCTAATATTTTGTTGAGCATTTTTGTGATTATGCTCATGAGACAATAGTTTTACTTATTTTATTTTTTGCATAATGTCTTGTTCTGGTTTTGGTGCAAAGCTATTGCTGGCCTCTTAAAATAGTCTGAAGGTCTTCCTCCTGTTTTTTGGAAGATGTTGACAGAAATGATATTATTTCTTCTTTAAATATTTGATAACAACATTTGCCAATGAAACCATTATTATTTTGAGTTTTCGCTTTTGAAAGTTTAGACTTATCTATTTAATTTCTTTAATAGCTATAGAATTCTTAGTGTTCTGTTTTTCTTCTCCATAGAGTTTTCACAGTTTGTGTTCTGAAAGGAATTGTTCCATTTCATCAAGGTTGTCAAGTTTATGACACAGAGTTTGTATTATTTCCTTGTTATGACACCAATACCTCTGATATATTAGTGATATATTTTTTATGCTGTTTTTTCTGATAGAGGTAATTGGGTCTTCTCTCCTTTTCTTTGGACTGTCTAGCTAGAAATTTATTAATTTTTTTTTCTTTGCAAGCACTAGTTTTTTTCATTAATTTACTCCCTGTTTATTTGCTTTTTATTTCATTTATAGCTGCTCTTAAATTCATTATTTCTTTCATTCTATTTCTTTTTGGATTAGTTTGCTCTTCTCTTTCTACTTCCTTGGTGGAGAATTTAATTATTAATTTGTGAACTTTCTTCTTTTTTACTATATGAAATTTATGCTTTGAATTGCCCTGTAAGCATGGCTTTGGCAGAAATCAACAAAATTTTATGTGGTACATTTTCAATTTAACCTTTTCAAAATATTTTAAAATTTACACTGAAATTTTTTGACCCATATATTACTTAGAAATTTATTGTTAATTTATAAATTTGAAGGGAATGAGTTTTTATTTTCTTTCTGTTATTTACTTCTATTTTAATTCCTTTACAATCTACAATTAAGTACTATGATTTTTCAAAAATTTGTTGATTTTGTTTTATGGCTTACTCGTGTGAATGTTTCATACTGTTGGGTGGACTATATAAATATCAGATCTATTTTTTTGACAGTTTTAAAGTTTCCTACATCTTTATTTATTTTCTGCTAATTCCTGAGCTATGAATGTTGAAGTCTCCAATGGTATTTGTTGATTTGTCTTTTTCTCCTTAAAATTACATCAGTTTTTCCTCACATATTTTGATGAATTTTTGCTAGATAAATACACATTTAGGATTGTTTTTTATTCTTAGTGACATATTAGTATTACTAGCTAATTAATATTAATATGTTAATATTAATCTTAATGTTAATAACATTAGTACAAATTGTCCTTTTTCTCTGATAACATTTCAGGTACTAAAATCTACTTTTTTATAAAAACAATAGAACTTTTCCATCTTTCAGTTGGTTACATATTCATGTATGGCATTCCTTATAATTTTAATTTTAACATACCCCTGTTATTACTATTAAATTGGAAGTCTTGTAGACAGTATATATTAAGGAATTTCTCAAACCCAATCTAACAATCTCCATCTTATAACTGCTACATTTAGGTCATTCATAGTTAATGTTACAGTCGATAAGATTGGATTAAAATCTGAAATATTTTAGCTATTTATAATTTGTTCCATTTGTTCTATGTTTCATTTTCCTCCTTTTATGTCTTCTCTTGTGTAAATTGAAAATGTTTAATTTAAATTCATTGCTTCTTTACCTAAATACATATCCTTAATTTAAAATTTTTAGTGGGTTGTTAGACTTTTCAATATATATTTAATTATTTAGTGTCTGCCTTAAAATAATGTTATATTATTTTATCTGATCCATTTTTAAGGACATAAGTATAGTTACAATATTTTTCCCCATCATTTGTGACATTTGTGTTTTACTCTACTTTTATGTATGCTAAAGCACACAATCTATTACAACTATTTTTTTGCTTTAGACTATCTATTTTACATCAAACAATTAAAATAAGCAAACATGTGTGGCCGTTGGGAAGTTTGATGTAATTATGAATTCCAAAAATATAATTGGATCATGCTTGTAAACTGATCTGTTAATCTGGTCATGATTAAGTTATGATTAGGGCATTGACTGGGCCACTCAGTAGGGCGTTGAGCCCCTCTCCTTCGTGGGTGGGGAATCGAATATAAAAGGCAAGGCAAAGAATAGAGTAGAAGCAGTTTTTGAGAAGCAGTTCTGATGATGGAGTTTTGATGTTGGAAAGAAGGCCCCAGGAGAAGAGAAGTGAGCCATTCGCCTGATAGTCTACAGCTGACCTTGTGGAGGAACCAGAAGAGCTAAGCCTGGAGAGAAAAGCAGCCCCAGGAAGAGAGGAACACAAGAAGCCTGAACCCTGGCAAATGTCGGCAGCTGTCTTGCTCCAACACGTGGCAACGAACTTTGGTGAGAAGAAACTTATGCTTTATGGCCTGGTATCTGTGGACTTCTACCCCAAATAAATACCCTTTATAAAGACCAACCCATTTTTGGTATTTCACATTATCACCCCTTTGGCTGTCTAATACAACATGTTTTCAATTTAACCCTCATTTATTTCATTTCCAGCACTCTTTATTTCTTTGTGTAGATCCAGTTTTCAGTTTGATATCATATTTTTCTTTTTGAAGAAATTCCTTTAACATTTCTCATTAAGGATATTTGATGGAAATAAATTCCCTCCATCAGTTTTTGTTTTCTTAAAAACTATTTATTTCTTCTTTCATTTTAAAATGTTATTTTCACTGGATAAAAAAAAATGGGAGTTGACTTCTTTTTTCTTTTAGAATTTTAAAAGTGTTACTCCATTGTTTTCTGATTTACATGTTTGTTTTTAATTTGTGACCATTTATTCTGAGGGATTTATTGCAAATCATGTGTCTTGAAAGCATCATAAAGACAACATTAAAAGAAAACTTTTAAAAAACTGACACAGTAGGTTCTCTTGAAATATAAAGTATGACATTATTAAGATAATTAGCCTGATGGAAGATTGGGCAGTCATGGTATGTATGTATGTATGTATGTATGTATGTATGTATGTATGTATTTTACCATTTAATTCTTTTTTTAAAATTAAAAAAAAAATTTAAACATAGTTAGATTACATAAATGTTACATAAAAAATATAGGAGATTCCCATATGCCCCGCTCCCCACACCTCCCACATCATCCCACATTAACAACATCCTTCATTAGTCAGGTACATTCTTTGCAATTTAAGAACATGTTTTCGAGCACTGCCACTAAACATGGGTTGTAGTTTACATTGTAGTTTATACTCTCTCACACAATTCTGTAGGTTATGGCAAGATATATAATGGCCTGTATGTGTCGTTGCAATGTCATTCAGGACATTCCCAAGTCCTGAAAATGTCCCCATATTAAACCATTTTTCCATCTCCCTGCCCTCACAACTCCCTGTGGCCACTGCTTCCACATCAATGATATAAGTTCTTACATTCCTAGAATCACAATAAGTCTATAGTAGAGTGCTAGTAAGTCTACTTTTAGTTTTACAGAATGAATTGTGTTCTCCCAAGACAAATTAAAATCCTACCCCTGCCCCTGAAAATGTGGTCCTATTTGGAAATAGGATCTTTAGAGATGTTATTAGTTAAAATGAAGCCTACTGGATTTAGTGGGTCATATTCTAAAATAACTAGTGTCCTTATAAGGAGAGGGAATTTGAACACAGTATGTAGGAGACAGAGAGAAGACAGCATGTGGTAAAGGCCCAGATTGAGTCATACCACAGATTGCCAGCAAGACCTCACAAGAACCCTATAGAATTCAGAGGAAGTCTAGCCCTGACTACACCTTGATTTCAGGTTTCTAGTCTGCAAAACTGTGAGACAGTAAATTGTTGTTGATATAAACCATCGAGTTTGTGGTACTTTGTTAAGGCAGACCTAGCAAACTTAGACATATGTTAATAATTATTTTTCTCTAGCTTCCTTTATGGTTTTCTCTTTTTTTATATATATAGTAGTTTGAATATAATATGCCTATGGCTGTTGAGTTTTTTTAATATTGACTTGGATGGTGTTCTTTAAGCTTCTTTTTTCTGTGGCTTTGCTGTTTGTCATAAATTTTGGAAAATCATTATAAATTATTCTTTAAATATTTTTACTAGCCTGTTTTCTCTCTCTCTTCTTCTGGGTTTTGGCCTACACAGTTGAGATAGACCCTCATTCTTGGATTTTTTATTCCATTTTCCTCTTTATTTTGTGTTCCAGTGTGAATAATTGTATTGTCTATTTTAAAGTTCAGATTTTTTCTTCAGCTGTGATAACTCTACCTCTGAGTCTGAGGAAAGCATTCTTTTCTACCTGATGTTTTTCATTTCTAATATTTCAATTTTTATATTCATTATTATTTCTATCTCTGCTAAAATTACTAATCTGTGTCATTTCTGATTCTGAAAAATGCTTCATCTCCTGACAACCAGTCCTTTTGTTGTTTTTACATTGTAATTTATATATAGATATTTTTGTTTTATGCATTGTTAGATTCTGTTTGCTAATATATTTTAGACATATTGGTAGGGAGTTTTCTTTCTCAGTAATATTCATGCCAGGTTGGAATGATGATTGCGTTGACTTATTATAATGTGTTACTGAGTTTCCCTCATTTTCTTTTTATATCTAAAATATTTTCAAAGGTTTATATTTCTTATTCCTTGAGGATGTGTTTATCAATTGCAATTAATGTGCCACACTAATGAAGGATGTTTATGTGGGAAGTTGTGGGAGGTGCGGGAGGTGGGACATATGGGAATCCCTATATTTTTTGTGCAACATTTTTGTAATTTAAGTATCTTTTAAAAAAAATAAAAAAATAAAAATAAAAACAATGAAACCATGTTGCTCTTAAATTTTGAGCAATGAATTTTAGTTAAGAATTCAACTTTATTAATTGCTTTGATACTATTCAAATGTCTTTTTTAAATAGTTTTAGAGCATTTTGCATGTCAAGTAATTTGTCCATTTCAAATAAAATGTAAAATTTAGTTGCATAGATTGGTTCATAACATTCTCTAATCAACTATTTAATGTATATAGGATTTATAGTGATGCTCATTTTTTAAAATTTCCTGTTATATCAAAGCTGGGTTTTTCCTCCTTTTCTACATTTCCATATTGTTAGATTTTATCAATTTTATGATTTTTTTAAAGGTCCATATTCTAATGCATGTGTGTTTGCTTTTTTCCAAGTTTTTGGTCTTAATCTTCATTATCTACTTTCCTAGGTTTCTGTGCAATGTGATTTAATGCCATTTCTTCCTGTTTTAAGGTTGTTTTAGTTTTTCTCTAATTAATGTCTGTAATATGATATTCTTATATGCTATTCACATATGGCATAATGTTGGACATTTTAAAATTAATTTAATAATCTTCAGTTGATCATAGTATATCATTTTGCAAAATTATGGGTTAATATTATTATCAACATGTCTTTAACACTGGTTATCATATAAGTGCTTCTGAATTAGGAAAGCATTACCTAAAATATTGCATATCTATATAATGCTATAATATAGACATATTAAGCATTTTGTTCAAGTGGTTAACTGTATTGTAAATTTTTACATATATCCCACTTATTTTAAATATTTGATCACTAAGAATTTATCTCAATGTGGCAGTGGTGAGCATGGTTGGGGAGCATGAGTGGGAAATCCACATGGAACTGAGATGATAAAATATTTCCTTAGAGACACAACTTCCCCTTTACCACCAGAAGGGAGATTGCTTTCAAACATACTTAAGTAGGAAACTTATACTTAGTATAATCATTTTATTTGGTTCTATTTTTCCTCATTTTACCAATAAAAAAAATCTTGAACTAGAATAGGTAATATATAAAAATTAGAAACAAATCCTGGCATTCTGAGTGAAGACCAGAATAGAAAATCACACAGGATTCACTAGGACCAATGTGTTAAAAATCCCTCTCTAGAGGGCCACTCCCCAAGATAGACTTCACTGAAGGGCTCAAAAATCTCAGCTGTGCATTTGATTCCATACAAATCATGAGAGCCCATCTTTTGCTTTGCCGCTCTCAAGCTGCATATTACCTTTTCCACCTATAAGAGAGCTACACAGGGCTTGTCTAACTGTCCATGACTTATTGATAATTCAATAATATTCTTTCTCCAAAAAGCCTCCTCAGCATTTCATTATAAATACCCACACTAATTGGTGAAACATTATTATCTATGTTTTTTTTTCTGATAAAAGACTAGTGTTTGCACTCTGATGAGGAAGATGACATTCATCCACACTGATATTCATGGTGCCCTCCATGAATCTTCAGGTAAGGTAAATGTCATATGACTTTGAGCTCCTGTATTACCCTTTTCCTTACCCCTTTCTGGGTTTAAATCCCACCACTTAATGTATGAATTGAAAAAGCATTGCTTCCTCATGAAGAAAGCCAAGATTTTATCTAAAAGCTCATATAAATATTCCCCACAGATACTACTACTCTTCAAGAGGCTTGCCAGTTCTCCCTTTATATACCTACCCTAAATGAGGGAGTTTAGACTCTAATTCAGGGCAAATTTCCAGAAAACGTCTCTATTTCTGGCTCTCATCTGGCTGTGGTGTCCCTGTTCTGTGACTCCGTGATGGTGTATGCATGAGTTCAACATCACACAATCCAGAGGGATCCAGAAAATTCTGACATTTTTCTGTGTTAACATAGTTTTTCAATCCTTAAAAAATTATTCATAACTGTAAGAATTATTCAGGGCCATGGAAGAAATCTTTGAAGAATTTGTATTCACACCTGAAATAATATATGGGAAATAAACAATTGATATTAATTATATCAATATAAGAAAAATAATCAAATTGGGTAAAAGAGAACAATGTCTACTTGCATTAAAATCTTTAGAAAATAAAGTATAATTTCCATTTTGCTCTATTTCTAACATATAAATGTATAAAATTTATATTAAAAGTAAAATTTTACAAATTAAAAACTAGGAAAGAAAAATTTAGCACTTATTTTGATGGCATTCAGAGTAATGTCAGTTAATATTTTGCTGTCTATATTTCCCAAATTCACATACACACATAAACCAATCTGCCTTATACTTTACATATATTCCCAAAAATTTATCTGATGACTTGTAAGTTATGTATGTATACTAAATTCACAAAACATGATTTAAATATTAATTCCTTTATCAACATTGAAAATATAAATTATATAAACTTTCTTATGGTAATTGATTTATCCTAATTGTATTCCTTCTCACTGTCTCAGGATGATTTAGTTAAAATAGTCTTAATTCTTAGGCACAGAGTTATCATGCATTCTACATTTATTTTCATTTCAAGGATTACTTTTTAAGAAGAGTAGTACTTAAAAAGAGCCATTCATTTCTTATTTTTTATTATTTTTTTATTTTTTATTTTTTAAAAGATACTTAGATTACATAAATTTTACACAAAAATGCAGGGATTCCCTTATGCCCCACTCCCCACACCTCCCACATCTTCCCACATAAACATCCTTCATTTGTGTGGCACATTCATTGCAATTGATAAACGCATCCTGGGGCTCTGCCATTTAGCATGGACCACAGTTCACACTGTAGTCTACACTCTCTCCCACACAGTTCTGCATGTTATGTGATGATATAAAATGGCCTATATCTGTCATTGCAATGTCATTCAGGACAATTCCCAAGTCCCGAAAAAGCCCCCATATTACAACAGTTTTTCCCTCTCCCTGCCCGCAGAGCCTCCAGCGGCCACTGGATCCACATCAATGTTGTAATTTCTTCCATTTTTCCTGGTATGCCATGATTTCCTAGCACTGTTTCTATTAGAGAAGAGTTGTATTTGCTTCTGCCATCTCTCTCAAGAAGACTGGTAATTCATTTTCTCATCCTAGATATTTGGAAGAAAAGTTATGCTGAGGTATCTAGAGTACTTTTTATATGAAACTTTGTTTCACATGTTTCAGGAAGTTGAATGATTCCTTCAAAACAGTTTATCAATGACTTCTTAAATTCAAAATATTTAAATGAAAAAAATATTGTTACTATTTTTTGACTTAATGAAGAAAATTTTTATCATTTTTTCTAAAAGGCTTTATTGAAATATAAATCACGTTCCACAAAATTCATCCATGAAAGTGTATAAGAAAGAGGTTGTTCTTATATGCACAATGTTACACAACCATCACCACTATTTAAATTTCAGAATATTTTCCTCATCCTGTAAATGATCTCCATGCCCTTGAGCAATCCCTCTTCACTCCCTTCTACATGCAGGCCCTAAAAACACTAGTATATTTTCTTACTCTATGGATTTCCCTATTTTGAACATTTGATATAAATAGATTCATACAATATGTTATCTTTTGTGATTAGCTTCTTTCACTTTGCATATTTTTTCAAGGTTCATGTATGTCAGAATATTTTAGCACTTCAGAGTTTATATTAATAGACAAAAGTCCATTGTATGGAATACTACATTTAGCTCATGCATTAATCAGTGGATGGACATTTGGGTTATTTTCAATATCTCATTTTTATGAATAATGCTGTTATGAATATTCACATACAAGTTGTTGTGTGAATGTATGTTTTCAATTATTTTGGGTAAATACCTATGAGTAGAATTGCTGAATCATTTGGTAACTCAATGTTTAGCATTTTGAGGAACTGTCAGACTATTTCCCCAAAATGTTGAACCATTTTACAAAAGCATAGCATTGTATGATGATTTCAGTTTTTCTACATTCTACTAACACTTGCTATTTTCTGGGTTTTTTTTGTTTGTTTGTTTCTTTTTTCATTGCAGCCATCATTATTAGTATGAAATGTTATCTCATTTTGGTTTGTTTTGCATTTTTCTAATTACTAATGATTTTGAGTATCTTTTTTGTGTATTCACTAGCCATAGTATGTCTTGTTTGAAAATGCCAAATCAATTGCAAAATTTTATAGGTTTTGACAATATGTATAATGGCCTGTATTCATCATTGCAATGTCATTCAGAGGAATTCCAATGTCCCAACAATGCCCCATGTTATACTTATTCTTCCCTCTCCTTCTCCTCAGAACCTATGGTGGCCACTGTCTTTATATCAATATTTCAAGTTCTTCATTTGTTAGAATAATAATAAGTCTACTCTAGTCTATAGTTGCATTCCCACCTTATGTTTCTTCATTCCTCAGTCTTGAGGATTTTAGGATGGTGATGCACACTTTCTTTCAGATTGAGAGGGTACTTAGATCCCATGGGGCAGATGGATGAAACTGTCTTGCTTGTTGTTGTAAATACTCTCTGGTTTTGGGGATGGGGGTTATCCATCATCATTATTTTGTTAGTTGTCCTAGGTGAGTCTAAAGAAATGGAGAGTGGGTATTGCCTAAAGCTATGCTGAGATTCAGGGCTCAACCAATATATGAACAGACTGAAGATTTATGTCTCTGGGACATATATTTAATGGGTATAGTGATAATTATAGGTTTAAATAAAAGGATGAGAAAAGCCATGTGTAGAGAAATTATAAATGAGTCTAACTCATTAGATTGGGCAGCATATATTCCAAGGTAAGGCCCTCTGACAGGGTACCAAATTCCTGAGATTGTCTGCCCTTTCTATAGTGTCTGGATGTTTCTAGAGCCCTCAAGAGCACCCGTGCTTGAGGTAGAGTTTACTGTGGCATTCAATGAGATCTTTCTGAGACGTGCATAAGCATAATCTCTGGAATGACCTCCAGACTCATTTTGAAATCTCTTCACCATAAATACTTTGTTGTGTTTAATATTTCCCCTTTTTGGTCAAGGTATTTTCCAAATGTGTCACCGGTTGGTACTTGGTAATAATCCCTCAGTGCCAGGAAGGCTCATCCCCAGGAGTCATGTCCCATGCTGGGAGGGGGACAGGTAGTGAGTTTTATGCTGTTTGGCTTAGAAAGACTACACATTAGAGCAACAAGAAGGGTTTCAGGAGATAACTCTAAGCAATATATATCCCTAGGCTAAGTTTCAATTTCAAAAGAACAAGGTTCATAAGTATAAGCATCAATATCAAGGACCTGGTGTATTGGTCTGTCGTCCTTCACCTGGCACTGCCCATGTACTATAGGAATTCTTGCCACTCTATTAGAGAATGTAGTCTAACTCCCAGGATGGGAAATCAATTTTCTTTTGGCTATTTTGTGGGTTTCCACCCACTGAGACATCACATGACCATTTGAACACATTCATTTTCCATAAAGGCATGTCCCAGGTGCACCCCTTCCAACATGCATCCCCCATCATGGATACCCTACACCAGTAAACCCCCCTTGCCATAATTGTGACCCTTCTGCAATCCAAAATCACCCCCAAAACAAATCCAAAATAAAAGAATAAAAATAATGAAAAATAAAATAATGATAATAAAAACCAAAAAAATACAAAAAATACAAAAATAAGTATAAAAAAACTTTAAAGTTTTTTTTTTTAAATTGCTCATTGTATCATTCATCACCATAAGATATGTTATATTTTATTTACTGTGACAATTTCTTCTATATGTTCCCCCAGTCTCTTTTCTTTTTTTGCTTTATTTTCAAAGAAGCCTTAGGTTGCAGAAAAGTTGTGTAGAAAATATAGGGTATTCTCATATACCTCACCACCTCCACTTCTTTCATTTCCTCCTATTGATAACATCGTACATGAATATGGAACATTTGTTTCAATTGATGAACAAATATTGAAGCATTGCTACTAATCATGATCAATGGTTTACATTATGGATTACAATTTACACCATACACTTTTTAAAAATATACTTCTTTTATTTTTATTTTTTAAAGATACTTGGATTACATAAATGTTACATAAAAAATGTAGGGTATTCCCATATGCTCCACTCCTTATCCCTCCCACAATTTCCCACATTAAAAACATCCTTCATTAAGTTGTGAGAAAAGTTATAATGGCCTGTATATATCAATGCCATATTTTACAAAACAGTTCCAATGCCCTAAAAATGCCCTATGCTCCTTCTATTCTATTCTTCCCTTCCCCAACCCTTGGAACTTTTGGTAACCACTAAGTTTCAATTACTGAAGATTAAGGTTTATAGCTACATGTATCAATATCGAGGGGATGACATATTTGTCTGTTTTCTTTTGTTAGACACTGCCTATGTTCTCAAGAGATTCTTATTCCTCTAACTGAGAACATAGCAGTATTCCCCAGGATGGGAGAATACTATTTCTTGTTTATTTTGTGGGTTTCCACACTGAGATAACACACTGGGACAAGATGAACATTTCCATATTCCATAGAAGCATGCCGTTTTCTTATATCTATTTCTTAGCTAGATGAATTTTCCAACTTTTGTATTCATCTGGTTATTTTAATAAGAATATTTATGGCAGGTATAAATGTATTTTTGAATACACTGTATTGAAATAATAAAGTTCTCCAAGCACTTTTAACATAATTTGTCATATCATGAGTCACTGCATAAGCATGTACTTTGTTTTACAGGTTTGTATTCCAAATTACATTGATGTTATGACTTATTTTTTAAAAGTATCCTGTTTGGCTATTTCTCAGAGACAGTCATTTTCTTAAAAAATATTTTTATTAGAGTTGTGAACCTACAAAATAGTAAAGCTCTTGTGTGGAATTCCCATACAACACTCCTCCAGCAACACACTACATTGTTGTTGAACATTTGTTACAGATTATGAGATAATATCATTAAGCTATTACCACTAACTATGATCTATAGCATACATTTTTCCCCACACATTAATGCAATACATCTTTGGCATTGATGCAAGAATATTACAGTATTGTTGTTAACTATTGTCCATAAGTTATATTAATTGAATTTTTCCCATGTCTCGCCACAATTTTATCACCTAATTTATTTACACAATTTTTATCAAATTATAATTTTCAAACATTAATGCATTAAGTCAAGGTAGAAATAAAGAATAAGAAATAAATGGTTAAAAAAAGGAAAGAGAAAAACATAAAAATTGTAGAATATGGAATAAAAGAAAGGATGGAAATAGAATTATATTAATTATAGCAATGTATAAAAATTGTTCTTTCTTTTACATATATTAAAGAGAATGAAAAGGGTGTGAACACAGAAGCTTAGTGTATATAAATTATTGTCAGGTATGTTCAAAACTTTTGTGCACCATTTTTTTCTGCTTCTATGTGATTCGTGATTTTCACACTGTCAAATAACAGTGAAAGACATGTTTTAATGTATTAATTTGATTTGCCATTATTCTTCTTCTGTTATCATGGTAGCATTCCTTATATATTTTTTGAATTTTTATATTGCAGGTAAGTTAAAATATTATAATAGGGAAAACTTTGAGGGAGGCCAGGTTACAGAAAATTATATAGTTATGCGTATATCGAGGGAAGAATTAACAAAGATGTCTTGGTACCCATTCACTTCCCTCACCATGAAACTTTACTGGATAAAGACAGTGAGAGCAAACAACCTGTCTTAGTTTGCCAGGCCTACTATGACAAATAACACAAACTGCTTGGCTTAAAAAATATGAATTTATTGTCTCACTGTCTGAGAGTTAGAAGTTCAAAATCAAGGTCTTGACCATCCATGCTTTCTTCTTGAGTCTATCACTCTGGTGCTGTGTTGCTGGTAATATTTGAGTTTCCTTGGCTTTCATCTCATCCTCCATCACATGGTGATCTGCCTAAGTCTCTGTTTTCCTGATTTCTGACTTCAATTGACTATGTAAAAAGAAACAGAAAAATTCATAAATACAGTCAGAGATTTGTAATTCTCTTTTTCAATAGCTGGAGAAAAAGCAAATTACAAAATCCATCTTCCTTTCCTGTTAAAGGGGAGCAATGTAGGAATTGAAAAAACACTAATAAAACACAACTACTAAAGCACCTGTAACATCTTACTAAATGTTGGAAAAATGAATGGATGCTTGCCTCAATAAGAAAAAAGGCAAGAATGTCAATATTCACATTATGAATAGTATTCTTGAGATTTTGGCAAATTGTTTTGGCAAATTATTTTGACATGCTTGTTTGTGTCAAAAGAAATTTTCCTTCTTCATTTCAAATTCGAATGTTTTTATTTCATTTTCTTGCCAAATTGTTCTAGCTGGAACATCCAGTACAACATTGAAATAACAGTGGTAACAATAGGCATTCTTGTCTTGTTCCATTATAAAAGAGAAAGTTTTTCCATATTTCAGAATTGAATATGATGTTAGCCTGGTCATTTTGTTTTTTGTTTTTTTTTTCACTTTGTTTTTAAATTCGCTTGTTACTACTCAGTTTTGTTTCTTAATATATTAGATTTTTAAATTATTTTTGTTTGTTTGTATGATTTTTGTTCATTTTGAGAAGGGCCTTTTAAAGAAATTTTGTAGCATCCTTCAAGCAAAATTTGCCAAAGTTTTTTTTTTTTTTTGAGTAATGTCATGAACATGGTGATGTAAACATCCTTGAAAAGCCCCCTAGAGATTTATCAAATAAAAGGACAAATTTCACTTGCTTTGAAATCTAGAGGATGGTAGAGACTGGAGAATGACTACATAATTGCTGAATCTACTAAACAGAAAAGTCTCAGGTAGGAGAGGTCCATTCTGGACTGCTGGTCAGTTCCTCTTCCCACTTGTCCTCATTTGGTCTTGTCTGGCTATGTAACCAAACAGGTTGGCAAAATGAGTATGAATAAATGATCTAAATATAGGTTGTTTACAAAAGACTCACTTGAGACCCGAAACACACAAACAGACTGAAAGTCAAAGGATAGAAAAAGACATTCCATGAAAATAGTAATGAAAAGAAGCTGGGGTAGCTATATTAATATCAGACAAAAATAGACCAAGACAAAAGCTGTTATAAGAAACAAAGGAGGATATCATCTATTAATAAAAGGGTCAGTCCACCAAGAAGAAATAATAATCATTTATATTTATGCACTGTGACCGTGTGAAGTGGGTGGACTCCAGAAGAGAATGTTCTTAAACTAACCCATTCTTCTGGGTATAACACCTATTAAAGATGGGATCATTGATTAGATTCAGTTAAGGGAACTTCCTTTTCATTAAATCACTTCAGTAGGACATGACACAGGGTGGGTCTTAATCCTCTTACTGGATAATTGTATAAACAGAGGAATAAAGAGCCACAGGCAAAGGAAAAATGCTACAGTTACAGAGAAAAGCCAACAAGAAATTGAAATCAATGGACATGGTTGAGGTAAAAGCCATGGTAGAGCACCTCAAAGTGGAACTAGCAATGAGGCCTGAAAGAGAGAGGATAGATGAACTGATGTTGCCACTATATCTTGCCATGGGCCTGTTCACCCTGCCATGTGCCTGTTCACCCACAGCTGAAGTCAGAGAGAAAGTGAGCTTAATTGAGATTGAGTACAAGACCAATTTTACTCAAAGACTATATTGTTTAAAATTAAAATAGACAAAAACATTGATAAAGCATACATTTTTGAGGCTCAATATTCCATTCTAGGGAAAAAAAGTGAACCCATATTAGACCAGGCAAATAAAATATTTTTTCACATAGTCATGTTTCGTCTCTTCCTAAATTCTATATATCTAGGAGAATATTAGAGT
>JAKSZT010013688.1:0-11783 GCA_026826555.1 Tolypeutes matacus | reverse complement strand
ATGCTGTGCAGTAGTTTCCCAACCTGATTAATCTCAATGTGGAATGAGCTAGCCAACTTTCAAGCATTCATGAGGGGAAGGGGTTCTCAATGTCTTATTTATCCCTTCTTTCATACATCTTAAGTATCCTAACATCAGGTTGGTACCTCTAACTGAGCTGGTAGGGAGGAGTGACCCTCCAGTTTAACCCAAAAAGCCATTCATCTTGTGTTGCCCAAGATGCTCCTGTACAAGGGGTACTAAAAAGCAATTAAAAGAAAGGACAAAAAGCATATTACTCCATAGTTCCCTGTGTACCCTATTAACTGTGCCAAAATTCTGTGGAATGAGTTGCTATAGAATATATCATGAGAACTCAGGAACAGGTACAACAGACATGCTCAACAAATGACCTCTTTCTAATTTACATAGGACAAAGTGTCCAAAAGAGTAGAAGAAGAGACCTATTAGAGCTTGTCCCCCAAAGAGGATAATCGCTCATGTCAATGTCTGTAGATGGAAGCTCAGCTTGACCCACTTCATGTCAGAGAGGAGAGATTAATGTGCTGCCCAAGAGTGGCTATTTTTGTACTCTAAGGAGAAGAGGCATGCCATGGAGTGATCCTACCCTGATAAGCAGCTAGAACTGCTTATTCCTTCTTTCAGACTAAGATATGGTCAGCTGGTTACATTAGACCTAAAGCTCCCTTTGGCTGCAGAATGAGAACACATTGAAACATCTGCACACAAAAGAAAAGGCGTGGGTATATGCAAGGACTGGGAGATGGCCACAAGGTGTGTTTGTGATTTTCGCCACAAAGTGTACACTGTTAAATTTAACCATACCTTCCATGAATAATTAACACCAATCTTACTCAATTTCTTCCAAATACTTGAACAGGTGGAACCACTTCTTAAGATATTCTATCAGGCCATATCACCCTATTAACAAAGCCATACATTGCAGTTTGAGATAATTTTATGACTCCCCAGAAAAGAAAGACTCTGTTTGCAAAATAATTTATTCTTATGGGAGTGATGCCCTTTGATTATATTAAATAAACGGATTTTAATTTACTTGAGAAAATTAATTTAGGGCTTTTGGTTTGACCACATCAGTAAGGTGTGGCTCAGTTTGAGTCCCCACTTGCTTGGTGGGCATATATAAATGGACACTTACTCAAGAAGACACCACAAGAGAGAGAGCTCTGTCATTTATTTTAACGTTTATTTATTTTTGTGTTTACTTTTAAAGAAGTTTTGATTACATAAATGTTACAGAAATATGAAGAGGATTCCCATATAACCCATCCCCTCTGCCTTCCCCACTTTCCCTCATTAACAGCATCTTTCATTACTGTGGTATATTTGTTACAACTGATGGACAGATATTGAAGCATTGCTACTAACCATGGTCTATAGTTTACATTAGAGCTTACAGCTTGCACCACATTTGGGAAAGTCTCTATAAGCAAATACAAGACCAAGAATAGGAGTATCTCTAAATCTCCCCCAATGTATCACAATATCATTTTTCCAAAAAATTTCAACCAATTTAAATATCCTCCAACTTTTTCCAATCTAGTGAATAGAATATTCAATAAATAAAGGGAACTTATTTTGTGCATGAGATTAGAGGAGAAAAAAGATTAATGCAATGGCTAAATTTTGTTTAAAACCTTTTAAGTTCTTAAACAATTTTCAAAAGTTGTTCTTAGAGTTTTTCAAAGTGAAGCACAATAGAGCTCCGTCATTTTTTATCCTGGGTCCCAGAGAGAAATGAACCATTTGCTTATGTCTTACAGTTAATCCCCCAGAGCCTTAAGAGGAAGAGGAAGCCCAGGAAAGAGAGATCAAGCAGAGATTGCCTGCCATTTTGCTTCAACACATGGCTTCTGACTTTGTTGAGAAGGTTCCTCTTATGGCACCTTGAGTTGGACTTTCCATGGCAGTGTAACTGTAAACTTTTACCCTAAATAAATACCTTTTATGAAAGCCAACAGATTTCTATACTTTGCATCAGTAGCTCTTTGGCAGACTAATACATCATGTAAAGATATCATAAGAAAAGAAAATTGCTGACCAATACCCTTATCAGCATAGATGTAGAAATCCTCCACAAAATACTAACAAACCAAATCAAACAGCACATTAAAATAATTATACACAATGTTCAAATGGAGTTTACCTTAGGTATGCAGAGGTGATTCAACATAAGTACAATTAATATAACATACCATATTAATAGAATGAAGAAAATAAAACATGTTTATCTCATAAATCTCAGCCACTCAAAGATACAACGTCCAAAATATGAGAAAGAGCACATAGGAAAAAATTCACAGCTAATACCCTACTTAATTTTGAAAGACAATGTTTTCTCTCTAAGACTAGGAACGAGACAAGGATACCCACTGTTATTCAATATTATAATGGATTATAATGGATGTTCTTGCCAGAGTAATTAGTTAATTAGGCAAGAAAAAGAGATAAAACACATCCAAGTTGGAAAGAAAGAAGTAAAACTTTCCCTATATGCAGATGATATGATCCTATATACAGAAAATTCTGCAAAATTCTTAACAAGGCTCCTAGAGCTAATAAGTAAATTCAGCAAAGTAGCAGGGTACAATATCAACAGCCCAAAATCAGTAATGTTTCAATACACTAGTAATTAGCAATATTAATAAAATTTTGGAAAAGAATTTCACTCATAATCATAACTAAAAGAATAAATCTTAGCAAATCTAAAGGAATTATACACAGATATCTACAAAACATTGCTAAAAGGAATCAAATAAGATGTAAATAGATGAAAGGACATTCTGTTTTCATGGATTAGAAGACTAAATATCATTAAGATGTCAATACAACCCCAAGCAATTTATAGATTCAACATAATCCCAATCAAATTTCCAACAACCTTCTTTGTAGAAATGGAAAAGCCAACCATTACATATATATGGAAGGGTAAGGGGCACCAAATAGCCAAAGCCATCCTGAAAATGATGATGAATATGGAGGACTCATATTTCCTGATCTTGACACTTATTACAAAACCCAGTAATTAAAACAGAATGGTACTGGAATATGGACAGATATATAGACCAATGGAATAAAATTGAGAGCGCAGAAATCAACTTTCAAATTTACAGCCAACAGATTTTTGACAAAGTGGCAAAGACCACTCACTTGGGATAGAATAGTCTATTCAGCAAAGGATGCTGGGAAATCTGGACCTCTATTTTCAAAAAAAAGAAAAAGAATAAAATGGATACTCCTACCTCATACCATAAACAAAAATTCAACTACTATATCAAAGACCTAAATATAAGAGCTATAAGTGTCAAACTTCTAGAAGAAAATTTAGGAAACATCTTTTGGACATTTTGTTAAGAAATGCTTTCTTAAAATTTATACCTAAAGCACAAACAACAGAAGGAAAAATAGATAAATGGGACCTCATCAAAATTAAAAAACTTTTGTGTTGTATAGGACTTTATCATGAAAATAAAATGACAACCTAATGACAACATAATTGAAGGAAATATTTGGAAACCACATATCCAATTCTAAACGTCAAATATTCAGAATATATAAAGGAGTGTTTCAACCTAACAACAAAAAGACAAACATCCCAATTTAAAAATGTGCAAAAGATCTGAATAAACATCTCTCTAAAGAAGATAAACAAATGGTCAGAAATCACATGAAAATATGTTCATCATTAGCCATCAGGGAAATGCAAATCCAAATCACTATGAGATACTATTTCCCACCCATTACAATGATACCTTTTAAAAACACAGACAATAACAAGTGTTGGAGAAGATGAGGAGAAATAGCATGTATTCATTGTAAAATGGAGTAGCTGCTATGAATGAAAGTTTTGCTATTCCTCAGAGAGCTAAGTATAGAACTACCATATGACCTGGCAATCTCACTACTAGGTGTATATCCAAAGGATTTGAAAGCAAGGACTTAAATAGATATTTGCACACAAATGCTCATAACAGCATTATTCACAATTGCCAAAAGATGAAAAAAATATATGTAATATAATATACATGCCACCGTTCACCCTGAACTTCACAAGTGATAAACCAAACTTAGCGAAAATCAAGAGGTCACATTGGGGGATGTCTGTTGAGCTCATGAAAGAATCACACAATTTGGTGTCAAAGATATTCTGCCTTTCAAATATGAAGACCTGCTCCATGATGAGAAGAGGTGCATGGACATGGATGAAGGCTCTAAACCTCCAAGTACACTACTCTGAACACAGTCCAAGTCTATCTGCATCAACCAAAAGCACTTGAATCTAAAATCCCCTCTCTATGACAATTCCTTACAGTACCACCTGGGTCATTTTGCTCTTCTTTCCACAGCACTGCCTCTGAACAGATGGCACTGCTGTGTGAGCCTAATAACACAAATTCAAAATTTATCAAGGAAAATTGACAGAGCTAAAAACAGAAAGTGAAAAAGATACATCTTTAATAATAATGTAAGAAAATATTCCATTAATAATATGTCATAATAAGCAGATAAGAAATTAATAAAAATTAACAAGTTATGGACAACAATAAGGAAAATAGACTTAAATGACACAAGAGCACTACATCCAGCAAGGAAAAGCCATATGAAAAATTGATGATATGTAGGCCCATAAAGCACAACAAAGTAAAAAATACTTCAGAGTATATTATCTAACCATAGTAGAACTTAGCAACAAATTAGAGAAAAACAAACAATATTTTTTAAAAATTATTCACTGGTTTGAAATTGAATAATATACTACTAAATAATCACTAAGTCAAAAAATATTAAAATTAAATTTAGATAAAAATGATACCATATACAGTTTAATCAAAAATAAAATTTCTAGTAAGAAATACAAAAAATGATATGTAAAACCTGTGCAAGTAACACAACAAAGTATTATTGAGAGGAATGTAAGAATATCTAAGTAAATGGAGAACTACACCATGTTTATGGATTAGAAAATGCAATATATTAAAGATCACAACTCTCTACTGTAAATTATCTATATAATTAAATCCAATCACAACCAAAATTTCAACATTTTTTTAAAATTCAGAAGCTTATTCTCAAAGAAAGGCAAATGTCTGAGAGTAATCAAGGCCATTTTGAAGAATTAGGCTGGTAGACACTGTGTATCAAACGTTCAGTCCTCTATTAAAGTGATAAGACAGTGTGGCATTGTTGGTATATAGACAAATATATATACATATATATATATATATATATATATATGTATATATATTATATGTATATGCAAAAGATTTGATGCAGTCTTCCCAGGATGGCACTGAGTTACATTGATTTCAAATGGGAAAAAAATAATATTGACTCCTATTTCACAACACACAAAAAATTAAATTGTAGATGGATGAAAGTCTAAATATGAAAGGTAAAAAGAGAAAAAGTGTTAGGAGGAAGCATAGTAGTTTGTCTGGACAACTTTGTTTATTGAAGAATATTCAAGATGCTAATTGTATGAAGAAAAAATAAAATGAGTTATTTTAAGGTTAATCACTGCTATTCATCAACAGAAATTATTAAGAGAGTGAAAAGACAACTCAAAGGATTTGATAAGAGGTTTGGAATAAAATGCCTAACAATAAACACATATCCACAATATATAATAAAATTTTATGTCAATAATTTTAAAGACAGTCGTACCAATAGAAATATGGTCAAAGTTGATTGAATATGCACTTCACAGAGCTATCCAAATGGTCAGTATGAAAGGTTACTCAACTTTGTTAAGAGTCATGGAAAATATATAAATCATTTTTTAAATATATTTTTAATTTTAAAAAAAAGGTATTTAGATTACATAAATGTTACATAAAATTATAGGGGATTCTTATATGCCCTGCTTCCTACACCTCCCACATTTTCCCACATTAACAATATCTTTCATTAATGTGGTACATTCATTATAATTGATGAAAACATCTTAAAGCATTGCCACTAAGCATGGATTATAGTTTACATTGTAGTTTATGCTCTCTTCTACACAATTTTGTAGATTATGGCAACATATAATGGCCCGTATCTATTATTGTAATGTCCTTCATGAAAATTCCCAAGTCCTCACAATGCCCCCATATTTCACCTATATTTCCTTCTCCCTGCCCTCAGAACCTCTAGTGGCCACTGCCTCCACATGAATGATATAGTTATTTCCATTGCTAGAATCACTGTAAGTCTATAGTAGAATGCCAGTAAGTCTACTTTAGTCCATAGTTCATTCCCCAATCCTGAGGATTCTGGGATGGTGTTGCCTACTCCACCTCTAATTGAGAGGAGGCTTTGATTCCATGGGGCAGATGGATGGGACTCTCTTGCTTGCAGTTGTAGACGCTCTCAGTTTCTTGGGATGGTCACTGTCTATCATCATCCCCTTGTTAGTGGTCCTGGGTGAATCCAATGAACTGGAGAGTAGGTATTGCAACTTCATTGAATTTCAGGGCCCAGCTGGCATATGGGAAGCCTAGAAATTCAAGTCTGGATATACACCTACCAACTCCAGCACCAAATATGGGTTCAAATAAAAGCGACAGAAGAGGCATATGTAGACAAGTCACATCTGAGTCCAATTCTGTCACTCAGGAGCACAAACTGCAAAGTAGGGACCACTGGCAAGGCACCAAACTCTGGAGCTATCTACCATGACCATAGGACCTGGGTGTTTTCAGAGCCCTCAGGAGCCCCACTATTTGGGGTTGTATCTACCTTGGCCATCTATGAGATCCTGCTGAGACATGCATAATCGTTACCTCACTGATGACATCCTAACACGTTTTGAAGTTGCTTAGCCATATACACCATTTTTCTTCACATTTTCCCCCCTTTATTCAAGCTCTTTTTCCAGTTGTATCACCGGCTAGTGCTTGGAAGTAATCCTTCAGTGCCAAGGGAGGCTCATCCCCAGGAGTCATCTCCCACATTGGGGGTAAGGTAATGCATTTATATGCTGAGTTTGGCTTAGAGAGAGGCCACATTTGAGCAACAAGGAGGCTTTCAGGAGGCAACTCTTAGGCTCTCTCCAACAGTAGGCTAAGTTGCAAATTCAAGAGCAAAAGGCTAACAAGCATAGTTGTCAACATCAAGGACCCATCAATGGACCATATTTCTTCACTAGCCATTGCCCCTGCACTTGGGGGATGGTTGTTGTTGCATTAGAGAATGTGGCAGAGCTCCCCAGGATGGAATTCAATAATCTTTCAGTTGTGTAACTCTCCACCCACTGTGGCAGTGCTCCATGAACATTTGAACATATTTATGTACCTTATATGTATGCCCAGTTGCACATCCTCCCATGTATCCCCCATCACTGACACCCCACCCCATTGATCCTCCCCTGTCATAGCTGTAACCCTTCTTTGTTAGGAGTCATGAAAAAAATGTAAGTTAAATGTATACATTGTCTAAATAGAAGGGATATGATTTATGGACCACTGGAAATCTCATTATTTCTGGTGGGAATGTAAATAAGCATAATTAATATGGGGAAGGTTTCTCTGCATCTCTGTATTGATAGATCATTAAAAATATTAATGAATTTTGATTACATAAAAATAAAAAATAATCTATATGGAAAAACATGATAATTAGAGAAATATATTTAACTTGTTTTTATTTTTATACCATTGTTATTATATTAAAATGAAACTTTAAAAAATATTACTTTATTATTTTTAATTTTTCAACTTTAACTTGTAACTTTTACAAAAAGATTTTAGAAACCAAGAATAAAAGCACTTATAAATCAGTAAAAAAAAAAAAAAATTGGCAAATAATTGAAGAGCTATATAATGATAAAATGGAGAAAATATATCCTTTGGGGCTACATCAAATGGGTCATAGGGATGAAAAATACTTTTTACAGATATCAAAAGAAAGTATTTTTGAGTCCAACTCACTGATCTGTCCACATTTAAGGGAGGGTTTAGGACAGGTGGGCTTTATTTTGTATTGTTTCAAACATAATGAACAAGGGGCTTGGTTGGTTCTCTCAATCACCTGCCTTGGTTGAGATTTCAAAGTTCAAAAGATATCAGGAGAGTGTTCAAAGAGGAAGTAGGGTACAGGATTTGGACTCTGATGGGTCTCCAGGACTTTCTGCATATAAGTTTATCAGTAGTAAATTCCATATTTTTTCCATGTATTCTCCAATTTGGATCTCTTATGTGTGGACACACTGTATCCTTGCTAATATTCTCCAGAATATATTTTTCACAAAGATAATCATGTCCTGAGATGGTAGTCAAATGTGATTCTCAATTCATGAATAGAGAGATTCATGTCCCTCTATTTGAAAATGTAGCAGTACTCATCAAGATGGGAAATTAATATTTTGTTTATTGTGTAGGTCTTCTCTGACTGAGATAGTAGCCTATAAAATGATAGACACATTCATTTCCAGAAAACCATGCCAAAGGTACACCTTTTCCCACATATCCTCCCACCACTGCTACCTGCACCAGTAACCACCCCCCCACCATTTTTGCCAAAAGAACATTGCCACAATTGGATTTTCAACCAAAGACCTATAAATCCCTGAGTTCACCAGTTCCTCCAGCCTTTTCCCCAATTCCATGGATGGTCCTACCCACCTCCCCATCACTGCTTACCTTCACATTCCAGCAGCATGGACCCTACTCACATTCCTACACTGCAATCAACCTCATCCACTGCCAAATCACCCTCTTCCACTTGATCATGTGTTCTGCCCATATTGAGCATCAGCTCAACACACTCTACTCCTTTTCTGTCTCCAGATAACTTATCTTCCAGACTCTATCATTGTGAGTCTGCTCAATATGCTAAGGTCATATCACTGAGGTCATGCAACATTTGTCCTTTAGTGACTGGCTTACTACACTCAACAAAAGGTCATCAAAATTCATCCATGTTATCAAATGTGTTGATACTTCATTCCTTCTTACAGGGGAGTAAAATTCCATTGTATGTATATACCACATTTTGCTTATCTATTTATCTATTGATGAACACTTGGGTAGCTTCCAACTTCTAGCAATAGTGAATAATGCCACTATAAACATTGGTGTGCATATATCTGTGCCCTTGCTTTCATTTCTTCTGGGTATATACCCAGAAGTTGGATTGTTGGATCATATGGAAATTATTTAGTTTCCTGAGGAACCACCAATTGTTGTTCTGGATAGCTGCACCATTCTACATTCCCACCAGCAGTGGATGAATGTTCCCATTCCTCCACATCCTCTCCAACACTTGTAGTTTTCTGTTTTTTATTAGTAAGCAGTCTAATAGGTGTAAGATGATATCTTATTGTAGTTTTGATTTGCATTTCACTAATAGCTGGTGATGTTGAACATCTTGGTACAAGGATAAACATAATGGAACATAGAATATTTTTAGTGCATTGGAATTGTTCTGCATGGTTTTGCAGTGACAGATACCATCCATTATACATTTTCCCAAAACCTATAAAATTGCACAGTGCAATGTGTAAACCATAATGTAAAAAATGTATGGTGAGTAGCAAAGTTTCAATATTTGTTCATCAATTGTAACAAATTTGCAATACTCATGTAAGCTTTTATTAATAGGGGAAATGTGAGAGGAAGAGAAGGGTAGGCTATATGGGAATCCCCTTTAATTTTGATGTAAATTTTCTGTTACCTAAAAATTTCTTTGGAAATAATGTTTAAAAAAAGAAGACATGGGAAACATAGAGAAGAAATTGTGAACATACATAAAAAGATAACAGATCTTATGGTGATGAAAGGCAAAATGGAAGAAAGTTTTTAGCTTTGTTTTTAGGGAGGTTTCAGATTACAGAAACATTACAACTATGGCAGGGGACGAATGCTTGTGGAAGTGTCAGTGGTGGGGTGATGTGTGGAGAAGCTGCACCTGGAACATGCCTCTATGGAATATGAATACATTCATGTTGTTGTAGGGTATTATTTCAGTGGTTAGAGACACCCAAATTAACCAAAAAATATTAAATTCCCATTCTAGGAGATTCTCTAATAAAGTGACAAGAATATCTAGAGTATATAGGCAGTGCCTAGTAAAATAAAACACACCAAAACCCTAGCCCTTGATATTAATGCTTGTACTTTTAAACCTTATTATTATAAAAGAAACAGCCTAGTAATATCTATTGCCTAAAAGTTACTTCCTGAAAACCTGCTTGTTACTCAAATGTGGCCTTTCTCTTAGCCAAACTTGGCATATAAGCTCACTGTTTTCCCACCATCATGGGAGTTGACTTCCAGGGATGGACTTCCCTGGCACAGAGGGATTATTACCAAGAGCTGTCTAGTGGTGCATTTGAAAAAAGGGTGAAATATTAAATACAAAAGAGATTTTACAGCTAAGATATTACAAAGTGAGTTGGGAGGTCACTTCAGAGGTTTCACTTGTGTGCATCTCAGGAGGTTCTCACTAACTGCCACAGTAAAGAAAGCCTCAAATGGAGGCTCCTCAGAGCTCTAGAGACATCTAGATACAATAGGCAAGGCACACAACCCCATGAAATCACCAACCTGTCAGTGGGCCTTACCTTGGAATATATGTTAACCAATTTCCTCATGTAACAGAGTTAGACTCATTAATTATTTCCCTACACAAGATTCTTCTATCTCACTTATTTTAACCTATAATTAGCACCATACCCATTAAATGCATGTCCCAGAGACTTAAATCTTTGGTCTGTTCATATGACAGTTGAGCCTTGAATTTCAGCAGGGCTGTAGCCAACACCTACTCTCTAGTTCACTGGAATCACCCAGGACAACCAGCAAAATGATGGTGATGGACAAAGCCCATCCCAAAAAACAGAGGGTATCTACATCTGCAAGCAAAACAGTTCCTTCATCTTCTCCATGAGATCTAACCCCTCTCAATCTGAAGCAGAGTGGGCATCACAATCCTAAAGTCATCAAGATTGAGGAATGAACAACCATAAGGGGGAATCCAACCATGGACCAATGTAGACTTATTATTATTGTATTATTAGAGGAACTTGTAACATTGATATAGAGAAATTGATTACCAAGGTTCTGAGAGGAGGGTGAGGGAAGAATAGGTTGAACATGAGACATTTTGGGGGCAGTGGAATTGTTCTGCATGATATTGCAATGATGGATACAGGCCATTATACATTTTGTCAAAACCTATAAAATTATACAGTCCAAAGTGTAAACCATAATGTAAACTATAGACCATGTTAGTAGCAATACTTCAATATTTGTTCAGCAATTGTAACAAATTTGCTATACAATAGATGTATTAGTAGGGGAAAATGTGAGGGGGTAGGGATTTGAGTATATGGGAGTCCCCTAATATTTGATGTAAATTTTCATAGTCTGAAACATTTTAATAATAAACTTAAAAACTAAAATAAAATAAATCTAAAAATTAAAAGAAGAATAAATCAAATCTAGGGAAGCCCTATATCTATTAGGTGTTATACCTAACCCTAAGGTCACCAAATTCTTAAAAGAAAAAAGGAATTTTACAGTAACCAACCAAATGTTTTTAAGTTTTCTCATTTATCCTATGAAACTTTGATCTGTTCTTTGTCTTTTTTGGAGCTTCTTTTCAAATGTGTATTGGAAGCTGCCATAATAATTAATTGATCAAATAGAGTCATCTAAATAATATTATGTCTAATATTTTACACATATAACTAATTTCTACATGTACATGATTTGTTCAGGTTTTAAATCCCAGCTCTACCATGATCCAGTAATCAGTTATCTAAGTGTTTTAGTCAG